>FASU01028375.1:0-13429 GCA_001486225.1 Heliconius pardalinus sergestus
AAATACGGGTTGAAAGTTTGTATGGAAAAACTTTAAATCACCACCGATTTTTATAAAATTTGAAATTTAGCCTCTTAAAAATATTTCATTTAACACATGTTTGGGTTATTAGAGTTCACCCTTAAATACGCAAGCGAAGCTGCGCGCGTCCGCTAGTTAGGTATAAATTTTCTATGCATAGCGAAAGTTGTATAGCAATCATAGTAATTTAGCTCTTAAGCGTAAACCTAGACCGCAATCTAGATATTATTATATCGGTTATCGATTTCCATGTTAATTTGTTTTTTGAGCTCCCTGCTATATCCCGCACATAGCAAGGTAGGGAGAGGGAACCGACCCATTACTTCATTTTTGAGACATTGTAGGTTGAATGGGGGAGTTCAACGCCGCGATATGCCTAGTTAGAATCACAGCGTCGAGTTTACACTAAGACGAAATGAATGTTATACATTTCCTAGTTTATGATGAAAAAGTCTGGTAATACAAAATTTCGGTAGCGACGTTTATTCTTTTACTTAATTGATGCCAGGATACTCTTGAGGTCGTTCTTACTATTAGCTAGCTTACTTTCAGTATACGAACGAGTTTTAATATACTTATAGTAAAATTTATAACCCAACACAGCTAGTATAAAAGTTGCAACAGACGTTGCCACAACACAGGCATAAGGTTAGCCAACCAGTCCTAGCTGCAGCTAAATTATCCTGAAATATCGAAATCAAATCAAACAACGTAATTATATTACCTACGTTGAAGTGCTCCGAGTGTGGATGTTTCATAAAATTGATAGTTCTTGTGGAATATTTGTTTTTGTAATTTCTTGCAGATGTTTGGTCGATTTTAAATCAAAATCTATTGAAATTAAAATCAGTTTTAGGTCGTAAAAAGAAAATTCTGCTAGTCTCTAAATTTCCTATAAGCCAAATGTCAATCTTTAAACTACGCCACTATAGTAGCTTCATCTCTATCTGCAAGTAGTTAAGTAACGTAATAATTTTATTGTTCATTTTATTCCAACGCCATTTTAACCAAATCTACAAGAAAAATAAAAATAAAGTATTTCAGCTTTCCATTTCTTTAAGTGCGATTTGAACTAATTTTCATTCAATTCAATTTTCAATCGTACATCGCCGTGCGTTGATCTATCACTATGTCAGGTACCTAACAGTTTAATATATAAAAATCTTACATAAAAATATAAGAAAAATTCCGTTAAAATATTCTAGCAATATAAATAATAAAAATATTTTTTTAAATTCCATAAATGCACATAAATCTGTAACACGTATCAAGACTTGGTCGGTTTACGGCGCTTGTGCAACAGTTATTTTTAACTGCACTACTTTACTGATTTATAACATTATTTTTCTGGTAATATCGTCAAGCAAGGCCAGGACAGTCAAGACGCAGGGGCATGTGCGACTAAACGCAAAACGTTGTGAGTTCGATTCCGCCTCGAGGGAATGAAATATTTAATATGTTCATTTTCCTGTTCTGGTAACGGTTCTGGCAGGGTTGAGTTCCGCCACTTAATGCGCAATTCCTTCAAAATTCGTTATATGCTACACGCAACGTGAAGCTAAAAAATCTTTAAGCAACATGTGTAATAGAGGAGCGGAAAAATATTTTAATTTCTCCGCTCTCATTTAGGAAAAATAAAGGAAAATAGTTCATTTCTCCGAGTAGGAACCGAATCCACACTCTTCGCGTTCAGATTCTCTGTGCACCACAGTGGGTTTACACTTTTAATATCAATTTGCATAAAATTTTGTACGCGTAGTTTATACGTAATTTCAGTTTTATTAAGATCATGCTCTACAAAGTTGCATATTGTATAACGCTGTTATCTTACATTACCTACATTTATAAACGGCACTTACTCGCCTCTTTACGGAGTATCTGCTCATTAAATAATAAAATGATAATTACAAATAAATAAGTAAAAAAGTAAAAAAATCTGCTTCACACACGCAGCATGGTAGGCAAAGGGAACCTAGTGTTGAGACACTATGTTCCCCACTTGCTGAATTCTGGGGGTATTGCGTGTTGAATGGCGGAGCACCGCGTTCTACCTCAACACCAGAACGAAAAAAAGGAAATACAAATTTAAATAAATATTTCTTTTCCTCGAGTGGGGATCGATCCCACAGCCAGTCGCGTTTACAGTTACACTTTGTGTACCCCTGCGCCATGACTGGCCTCACATGAAATATCTCGAAAATTGGGCAATGAACGTAGTGTCTTAACAGCAAGTGCCTTCTGCCTCCTTTCAGACTTAAGACATTCCGCAGTTAATAAAAAAAAGGAAAGCACATTCGTCTTACCTCGTTTTAATTACAATTCATCAATGATAGCCACTCGAGGCGGCTTGTTGGTTTACATCGGAACATCAATAAATTGTAAAGATAATGTACGTTTAAGATAGCTAATAATGGCTTAATAAAGTATGCGGCGCTTTGGAAGATATGCGAGGAAGGGATGTGTGTTTTATTTAAATTTTATTTATGTAAATACACTCAATTTTTTATTTTTTATTTGTATCCCGCATATAGCGGGGATAAAGAGAACCTAGTTAAGACATTCTGTTCCGCATTTGCACCCTATTCCGAAATTGCGGGTTAAGTGATAGATCTCAACGCCGTACTTTTTTAAGATAGCACAAGAAGAAATTAAAATAATTTATTCCCCCGAGTGGAAACCGAGTGAAATATTTAGTCTTCTTATCAATAGTTTCCATTATCATAATTTTGAATTGAAAAAAAAAAACATTTCCAATTCTATTTACGTTACGTATACTATACACACGCATTGCTTCACAACCAATTGATTTAAGAAACTGTACAAGTTACGCGTTGTTACACTCGAAGCCTTTCGTTCAATACCGCTTTGCATCGCTAATCGGGGATTAAAAGTAAGACTAGGTTTGCTCTGTGTCTTTCTACGTATATTATTTTGATTATTTTTTTTAAGAGAAGTGACGCTATATAATAAATAATGTACATTACAAATGGTAATGAAACTATTTCATTAGGGAACTCAACCAGAGCGAGGATATTACGTTAATTTATTCCCTCAAGTGGGAACCGAAGCCACAACCATCGAGTTTACCGTCAGACGGTGCACCGCTGTACCACAACGGTGTACATATAATCAAAAGCACAACTTCTCATCGAGTAGCCCAGTTTAAAGAGCCGTGGCCAGTCGTGCGTACAATTTGCACTACTTGACAACCGACTTGTGATAGAGACGGTAGAAAGCCGAGGAAATTACAGTATTAATGTTTCGACATCATATTTTACGAGTACTTTTTGATATGACAAAATTATAGATTAATACTAGTCATGCCATATTTCCAACTAAGTCAGAGTGGTTAGAAAGAGGAGAGCGGAGTGTTTTGGTATTCGTTACATTTGATACTCTCTCCTACTCTACAACGATTGTGGGTTCGACTCTCATTTGGGAGAATGAAATATTAAATAATTTCATTTCCACGCTCTGGTAACGATGCAAATTTTTGGCGTTGATTGATTCTGAGTTCTATCCCCACTTGTAATTAATTATTTTCATTTCTCTTTCCCTTCCACTTAAAAGTATGAATTAGTTTCTAATTAAGGCAGAAAGTAAAGAACGCTAAAAAACTGTAATCATTCAAAATTGTAATCTACACGCAACTCTTATATAGGCATATCGTAACAAATGTATGGCCGGTTCATATAACACTTGTTTCCGACAAATTATAATTTATTACGTAGTAATATTAAAGGAAGAGATGGAAGAGGCTATTTCCGTTGTTCCTTTAGGTAATATCGGCATGAGTTCCGTGTACATTTCACTGATATAGAAGTTATTTTACAAAGTATTAAAATATCTTAGGAAAACCATTCGATACGCAGTGTGTGGAATATTGTGTCTAACAAGGGAGAAATATGAGGGTGTGTTTATACTAGGTCTCCTTTACATACTGAAAACTTAGAGCTGCTTTTTTCACTTATAATTCTTTTTCCGTTCTCTACTATCCGCCCAATTTTTGAAACATGGTATGTTGAGTTTTGTTACCAGAGCAAGAAAAAGATAATTATTAATTCCCCCCCCTAGTGACAATCAAACCCACAACCATCACACCACCATATTTACAGTCAAACTATTTGCCTACTTTATACAGTTATACGTACCTATATTTTAAAAAACCATTTATTCTACGATCAAGTACAATATATTTAAAACTGACATTTTTAAAGTCATGAACTCTTGTAAGCATATTTTAACCGATTAACAATACGCAATCAACGTGTCAATAAGGATAACGGTGCACCAAATCAATAGAGCTATAAAAGGCGATGATTCATTTAGGCGTTGCTATCGCACGTATCGTACTCATTTTTGTAAGTGATTTAAATTATTATTTATATTTAAATTTAGTTCTAGATTCTTTGTGGGTTATGGGAAGACCTACTTGCCTTGGAACTGAGTATCTGCTTTGGGACCTTAAGATGTACTCGTATTCCGGTGGAGAAATTTCAAGAAATTCTCTCTCTTCCCTCCTCACTCCTCAACGTACCTACGTCTTAAAACAGCATTATGTTTATTTAATGTATTTTTTTGCATAATTTTAAGAAAATATTAGCAAAAAGGCCAAATTTCATACTCTCCCGCACAATTTTCGTATAAAAGGGTATAAAGTTTTTACTTTACGTATTATTAAATAGATTACACAGGAGTCAAACTATAATTTTATAGCACGTCATAGCTAAAGCTAGCTTTAAACCAAATTACACAAGTGTTTTCTAGCTTAAAGGCACGATTAGTTCAAGCCCCCTGGTAGAGCAACCCGAACTTAGCCCTCTAAATGTTTAACATTTAAAACGATATTATCTCTGTTTGTAGTACAGTATAACTATAATTTACATAAATTAAGATAGTTTAGGTGAGGTAACCGTTCACAATTTTAAATAATATCTTTTTTAATTGGATTAAATTTTGGATGTCAGCGTCTGACTTTAAGCACAATGGGGATTCCCCGAATGGAGATCGAACAGTGTGTGTTAACACTAGGTTCCCTCAGCGTACCCTGCTAAATGCGCTATAAATACTTTTAAAGAAGGTATAAGGTCAAATATAATGTAAATAATTTTCTGAACCCGTCCTCTCAACTCCCAGCCACAAGTATACATTTATGTAAATGATCGTGAAAGTGATTAAAGACTTCCATCCTCCACACGGAGTACGGAGGACGGAGGAACAACCACGTCTCCGTACCGTCGACATTTGCATAAATAGGGGGCGTCGTGGTCTACATCGATTATAGGTAGATAGTTTCACTATATTACTAGTGTCATTCATACTGGACTAGTTTTTATGAGTCGTATACTGTAAAAATTTTACTTTTTCCTCTTTTCGCTCAATTTTCGAGACATTGCGTACGTGGTATATGGCGTATTTTTACTAGAGAACTAATTGATAGTTCTCTAATAAAAAACATTCCTCAATTTGGAACTTGGATTAGAACTCAGAACTACCAAACGCTATCGGACAGTCATGTTAAATTTGCCAAAGCCGTTTCACTATTGAAATTGTCAATAATTCTTGTCTTAACTTTATAGCCACAAAATCTTATTTTTTACACTTTTTGGCGCCAGAATGTTACCCCCCGCTGGGGTTTATCGCTTCAGCAAAGTCCGATACAAAGTTTTATCGATTTGCATAATAATAATAACATATAAAGTGAGGCTTGTCATGGCGCAGGGGAATAAACGCGTAAACGCGACAGGTTGTGGGTTCGATTTCCACCCGAGGGTATGAAATATTTAATATTTTCATTCCTTCGCTATAGTGTCCAGGAAAAGCGCGGCTTTGGGTTCCGCCACTCAACGCGTAATGCCTCCAGAATTCGGCAGAAAGTGGGGGTCAAATTGTCTTAACATTACGTTCCCTCTGCTTACCCTGCTGTGTGCGGAATACAACACAAAGCCCATATCTCTTGATAACAATCGACTATATAATACAAAACATATTTTCAATTCCAACTATTAGTTCTTGAGATTAGTACGTTCAAACAAACAAACTACATCCAAATAAATATTAATACAAAAATATAATTTAGCATGTACAAAACTGAACTTTCCATCAAAATACTTTTCTTTTAAGTTTAAGCCAGGGTCAAATATACAGCCATAAAGTAAAAGAAACATGACTTACTTTAACAACAATATTTATTGAAGTGCTTATCAGGGCAATAAAGTCACTTGCTCCAAAGGTTTCACGGTGTGTATTCGATTTAAAAATCCCATCCTACTAAAATAATAAATGTGTATGTTTGTTCTACTTTCATGCAAAAACTACTAAACGGAATTGGATGAAACTTTACAGTAATATAGCATTTACATCAGAATAACACATAAGCTACAATTAATGTGAAAAAATTGTAGTTTTATTTGTATATGTAAGACGATTGACTTTAAAGGCAATGTGGGCTGATGACTTGAGGCACTTGGAAAAATATATTTGAATTATTATCATTTCTCATATGTAAAACTATAGGACAGTCCAGTTGGCTTAAGTTGTCCAAACTGACAACCCAACTTGCACAATATTGGTTGCACAATAACTGAAAACAGAACATTTCTTTTACAGAAACTCATAAATATTACATAAACCTCAACCATAACGAAGTAAATGCCAAAATAATGATTTAATACAGTTTTTTCCGTCAATTTAAAAGGTCGGCACCTTCAAAAGGTGTCAGACATGAATCAAAAACTGCTGAACACGACGTATGTATGTATGTATGGTACATACTTACACGAAAACACGCACAAAAAAAGGACAAGATCATTTTTCATAACGGTCCAAGTCACTTGATTGATATTAATTATGGCGATAACGTGTGATATGAACGCGGCCAAATTATTTACTTCTTGTATTTCGTACGAGTAATAATTAGCTTGACAAGCATTGTCATACACTTGCACTGGTTTTTCAAAAAAAATATCCAAAAAAAAAATACAATAATTATAAATGAAGAATAATGTATGACTTAAATGAAGTGGCCCAGAAAGATGACGGCAAAATATCGTCTTAATAAGAAAATAAAAGAAACATCTGAAATTATTTTTAAAAAATGTATTTTTTAAACTGTCGCTATTACCAGAGGATTGACAGTTCGAAACTAGTGTAAAGTCATTTAGTCTATATTGTGTGTAAGTCGGTGTCAAGGAAAGAAGTCGGTGTGGCGGAAGTCAACGCCGCAAAATGCAAAGATGAAAATAGTTCGTTCCCTCGAATCAGAATCGAACCCACAACCGTAACGTTTACGTTTAATAAGATGCTGTGCCGCTACACAACAAAGGTTTTAAGACAATACCAAGAAATTATACCGAAATTAACGCTTTTGAAAGATAAGTGGCAACTCAAACACATGCCTATTATTATTTATTAAAAAACACTTCTTACATTTTGGAACAGTCCTAAAAATCATAATACCGAAAAAAATATAGTAAGCGCCCCTACAAAATTGAAAGCTACGCAAATTAATTTTGTTTTCAGAGATATAGTAACAAAAAATTGCCATACGATACGAGTATAGAAAAAAATTATCATCTATATAGGTAATAACTATTAAGAACTTATATTTGTAACCCATTTCATACAAAATGAGTGCATACTCCTGCAAACTTTTGTCAACACTTATAAATTTTACTTCCCCGTGACCTATAATTCTGAAGTTGGCATGGAACCCTCAGTGGGGGACTCGCACTTAACCAGATTCTTTCCAAATATTTTATTGGTTCGTAATTAAAAAAAAAACTTTTTAACTTAATTACAAGTGTGAAAAAACTGATAACAATCATTCAATATAATCACAAAATAATAATAAAATTCTGATTCTTCGAAACCAACACGCATATGTTTTGTTATTTTTGCTAATGTCAATGTGACCTTACGTTTCTTGTTAAACTTATTTTGATGTAAGAAATAACGTTTTTTTGTGAACCAAGCGTATATTTATTATACTTTTTTTTACTATAATTTATGATATTTTTAAACTATACTTATTTTGATAAAAAATCAATGACAAACAAAGGCACGACGTAATATGAACGAATGTATCTTAGTATATAGCTTCACGATATACAGGGGTTGATGCAGGGAACCTAGTTTTACCCACGTAGCGCTCAGTTCCCGAGACATCGCGTGTTGAGTGGCGGAACTATGTTATCAAAGCGAAAAAACATTGAAAAATCATAACATATGTTAGTATCAGTAAGTTAGTTGTCTAAACATGAACGCCTGAGCAAATCGAAATCTATATCCACCTAAATTATTTAATTTTTCTATATTTTTTTGGAAAATTGATCTCCATAAGCATTTGTAACAATTCAACAGTTTCTGAGATTACCGCGTCCAAACAAACAAACAAAACAAAACTTCAGTTTTATAATAATAATATAAAAGTATGGATTATCCCCTTGTATGTACCATACATTCAACAATACATACAAATAATTGTGATAATAATCAACTTTTTGTTTTGAATTCGCATTCATTATGCAATCAACAATGTGTGGGTTCGATACAATCAGGTACATGTTTTTTGCGGTCCATCCATTATTTCATAAGAAGCTTAAAATACGCTTAGATTTTAAAATGATAATTTTTTTATCATCCATTATAATCGATCGTCCTGCGTTTGTAAATTGTTTTGTTTTTGTTTTATTAATAACAATTTTGTATTTTTTTTGTGTAATCAAAGTTTTAATTTTAAATTGATTTGTTTTGAGGCTGCCATGGCGCAGTGGAACGGCGCTTAACTATAAAAGCGATAGTTGTGGGTTCAAGAATTTTTTCGCAAGAAGCAATGTCTTGAAGGGAGAATGGGGGAGTAGAGTTTCTTACCACTGGGTTAATTCTCTATATTCTATCAGGCATAAAAAATGTGATGCTGAAAAAACCATATTCTGAAATAACCTAAACATTTTAAAAGTACGTAAAATTATTCTTACCTTTGTCCTGTAGAGCGGATTGGAGAAGTCCCAGCCCGGCGCCACGAAGAGATATCCGCATTTTGATATCTTTCTGCTGGCCTGAAAAAGAAATAAACAAATTAATATTCATCTTTGTTTCTCTTAATGCAATGACAAAATAAACCCTATCATTATTCGTCGTAATATTATTTTTTTTAAATTATTTTATACAAAATATTACATATATTTTAATAAAAAAATAAACAGTAAAAAAAACATATTTCTACATATCAAAAGATAATGTCGGTTCCCGATTCAGTTCAAATTCATAAAAGCTTTCTTCTCTACTAATATTTGGCAAGTCTATGATAAAAAACACCATTGACATATCATAAAGACATTAACAGTATATTCAAATTCTCATTGCGTTTGTCCAGTGGGCGTGTTCGTGCCCAAACTATGGTAAGCATATGACACTCGACGCCAGAGTAAACTTTGCCTATGAAAGTAAACAACAACTCACGCTTTACGTTGATATAGTGTTGATATTTAGTTAGAGTACATATGGGTGAACAGTAGTACAGTTGGTCTGAAGCACTAGTTTCTTATATATCGCCTATATCTTGGTTCATGTAAGTAAAAATATAGAAAAACCTCATTAGAATTTTCAGGAAAAAGAAATGAGGTTCTTTACACAAAAGGTAAAACGGGGCTGTATTACTGGGGCCTCGGTGTCTATCTTTCTGTGACCAGGCTAAATCTGAAAACAAATACTTAAACCCTTACAACAACCCCTTCGTATCTGAGTCTGACTCGCACTTGGCCGCTTTTTATTATTTGAGAGAGAGAGAGAGAGAGTGCCAGAGTAAACTTAGTGTGAAGAAACTCTTTTCCGGTTAAGTTGGGTACAACGTTCGTGTTAACACTGTAAACCAGTCATATGTTTTGCCACTAAGCCTAAAAAATATTAAAGCAACATACAAGCAACTTAAAATAATAATAAATATGTATTTGTATTATATTTATATTGAATACGTTATACACTCGCACAATGCCAGCATATACAAAGAATATATTTAAAAGACAGTGCCAGTTTGAATACAAATAATAAAAGAGCCAAGTTATCATTACACCAAGTGACTGATGATGATAATTTCTCAAGTCTTTTTACATTTTTTGTCCATTTCGATAATTTTATGGTTATTTTTTGTCGATTTCTTTATCTTGAAGAAGATTCCTTGAAGGATTTCGACCTTATACCCTAATGCGAATATCTTCGAGCAGTAGGTACATGTGTGTACGGTGATGTCACCTAAGGTCAGTCACCCTAAATTACATTACACAAGGTACAGTCGGGCTAATATTGATTTGGTTTATTTTTAAACTTGTTGTAGCCCGCAAATTAGTTGGTGTGGATTATAAAATGTAAAAATCCGCTATTTTCCGTTGTCTACAAAATATAGTAAATTTCTTTTAGTTTCTAGATTTCTTTTAGTTTCAGATGCAAGACCTGCACTTTCTAGTTAATTTCCAGACCATGGCTTATTGAGCGGCGGTACCCAACGCCGCGCTTAGTCTTACTGTACTGGAGAATATATATTTATTTTTTAAATCCTTTAAAAGGTTAGAAGTTTATTAAACCATCCTTTATTCCTTTTCTGTAACCTACATAAGTATTGTACATAATTTGTAGCTTTTTATTTCGTGCGGTCAAATGGAGGAAGCTTACTCCTCGAAAGATTCTTACTTCTTACACACGAAATGCTTTGTGTGGAGAGTGTGGAGGATAACTCTGACGACAGGTACAGTGGGTTATCTATGGCCTTCCTCGATATCGTTTATCCAACACAAAAATATTTTTCCAATTCAAACAAAAAGTTCCGGAGATAAGGGCTTTCAACCTAACAAATTATTTTAGTGTATAATGTAAAGCCAGAGTATATTTCTAATCGACTGTACAGTTGAACTTGACCGATCTTTCAGGTACAAAGGCCGTCGACACTTACGTATGTACGTGTGTCATTCGATAATGTGAATTTAAGCGATCAAAGAAACACTCTTACGAGGAAAGCACCGTTTTAATGATAGGTTATGCAAAGAGACGCCTATAATTTCGACCATTGTTATAAGTAAATGGTATGCCGATATTTTTTTGGTGTTAAATATTTTTATTTGGGTACCTACAGACAAAAAAATATATATTAATTTTGCAGCGCAAAAGTTGTTTTTTTAGCTTCACACCACAGATAGCATGGTAGGCAGAGGGAACCTGGGAACCTAGTGCTAGAACATTTGTGTACCGCACTTTCCGTCCAATTCTAAAGACATTGCGTTGCAAACCATAGTCCTAACATTAACTTCCCTATACACACCCTACTCCGTAGAAAAAACCTGAAAGCTGTTCCTTTAAATTCCACTATCCCAACAGACCTAAGCCACAAATTCAGTAGCTTCCCTCCGAATATCTATGTCAGGGTCCCCAACCGGTCAGCGCGCGCGTACCGTTACCGCTATCAGAGGACAATACAAATTCTGTGCGTATCGAATCTGCTGCGCGTGAGGCTAGATGACTATCTATCGTGTGGGGCCCTTAACACTGGTAGTTGAGGTTATTTTAATGATAGATATATAGTTTTTTGAGCTATAGGCAGAGGGAACCTGGGAACTTAGTGTTAAGGCAATCCGTTCCTATTAGGCTCTTCTGTTCCCCTTTTTACCCTGAATTCTGGAGGCATTGAGTGTTTAATGGTGAAACTCAATGCCTTTCTTTGCCACGTTACCAGAGAAAGGATATGTAAATAATAAATATGCCGTTTCCTCGAATGGGAATCGAACCCACAAGCTGTAGCGTTTACAATCACATGCTTCGGCCTCGTTTTTATTTAATTTAAAATCTTAAATTTCTAGCTTCACGTATCATCCACATATAGTAAAGTACAGCAATTTAAACGTACTTTAACATCTCCGTAAATCAACGAGGAATGTCTCCGAAAATTGGGCAGTGCATATGGAACGGAGTGTCTTAACACTAGTTCGCCTAAACTAACCCCGCTATAGTCAACCTCCAGAGTCAGTAAAACGGACAAACTAGAACAACAAAAGACAAACAAACACACATGACATCAGTACCCAATATAACATTCTCAATAGTTTACGACCGCACTGTCACGCGCTGTCCTAAAAACTGGACGTAAACCATTGATTTATGGCAATAGTGTTTGACTTTTGTGTGTGAATATAGAAAATGTTACAATGTTGTCGACAAAACTTGTTAAATATTAGGAAAATTGTTAGGATTTATTTGTCAGTGTGTACGAGTATACACGTATATGAGTGTAGGAAAATTTTTGTGTGGTAAACTTTAGAATTCGGCGGAAAGTTGAGAACGGAAGTGTCTCAATGGGAACGTAGTGTCTTAACACTAGGTTCCCTCAGCCTATCTTGGTATGTGTTCCACCAAGCCACGACGACTTCGATTAAACGAAGATTTCATTTAAATGAATAGGTACGAAAATAGCTGAAATACAAAAATTTTTCAACTAGATATCGAACTCACAACCACATCAACAGTCACAAACAATTAAAAATCGCATACAAACATACATTATAATTTAAAACAAGTTTTACAACTATTTTGCTTTAAAATAACTTACAAGCACTAGGTGGCATTCGCACATACGATTCATAATACTAAAGTATCATAAATTTATAGTCGACATGCGTAAAATGCGCCGCCAGATTTAAATTAATGGTTATTCCTGGTGTCATATGAAGGAAGGCAATATGGATGATAGACGTTTAAGCTATATATTATTGTTAGAAGGATTGTATTTAAGTTTAAAATTTTATATTATTTTTAAATTGATTGGGGTTTCAAATGAAGAATAAGGCCATTGAGGCAGCGTCTGATTGTAAACTCGTGGGTTGTAGATTCGATCCCCACTCGAGTGAATCGATATTCTTATTAGAAATAAGAATATCGATTCACCGAAAATCGATTATCGATACGGCGAAATAAAACTCGGCGTTTAGCTACGCCACTCAACACATAATGTCTGGAATTCAGACGGAAAGTTCAGAACGGAGTGTCATAACATTAGGATCCCTCTACCTACTGAGTTGTACGTGCGTAGCATAAAACGTGAAGCTAAAAAATACAAAAATTAAAAAAAAAACCCTTCAATGGTATATGAATCCACAACCGTAGTGTTGAAAATAATCGTAAAAACTGAGCTATATTGACGTTTAAAATAATTAAATCTTATAAAATACTTTGCGGTACATAAATAAAGATTTATGAGCTGACATTTCGTAAATGATAGTGTACAAGCATGTATGTATGTATGGATGTATGTATGTATGTGTCCTTAACTTTCTAATCTATAATGGATACTAAAACTAATTACTGATACTATAAATCAACTAGCACCTGATAGAAACGACAATTTTATGTAAGCTTATACTTGCAT
>FASU01028391.1:0-11762 GCA_001486225.1 Heliconius pardalinus sergestus
AGGACAAGTCCTTTTTTATATATAGATAGGATTAAAAATGTAAATATAATATTAATTGCCTATACGCAAAAACTTTTTTCATTGTAAATACAGCAATTTGCAAGCTACCTTTATTAGTTTATTTTAATTACATATCATTTAACTAATAATAAAATTTAATAACTTACATACATATTGAAATAAATAAATAAACTAAGAATGTGTGGAACAGTTTGTCTGTGCTTGCTTTAGATTAATCAATAAATTATAAACAATTGTTAATTGATTTCATTATTTTATTCAATTATGATAATACTTGAAAGTATGATAATAATTGCGATATTTTGGGGGGAAGATAGTGTCGTAATGGGAACAGTGTTTTAACACTAGGTTCCCAGGTCCCTCCTGCCTTCACTCTGCTATGTGCTGGTTATAGCCTGAAGCTAAAAAAATCAAGCGAAACGAGATGTTTTCTGAATGAGATCTCGGTGTTTGTGGGTACGATTCTCACTCATGTAAATTCAAATCAAGTATATATAAATAGCGCGATGTAGGTATAGTTCTACTAGGCAAAGCGTGGAGATAAGTTCCGCAGCTCAACACGCAAAGCTTTAAGAATTTGGAGAAAATTGGGGAACATAAACTTCACCATGGCAGCAAAATAAGATTCCCAGGTTCCCTCTGCCTATTCTACGCTGTGTCCCGCATACAGAAGCGACTTCATAAAGTTTTTTATATACTTTAGAGTCACTCATTTTTCTGCCTATACTTCTTTTGAAGATAAAAGAAGCATAGGCAGATAAATGAGTTTCTATTTATCTATTTATTCCTAAGGCTGGCCAAGTCGTATAATTTTATGACTCTAAAGTATGTATATAAAAACTTTATGAAGTCGATTGGCCATCACATTCATCAGTTACAGTAGTAACGTCTAAAATGAGTCTCTTGTTGTGTTTCCTGTTCCTGTCCATCGCCCTAATTGATGGGAAAACTGTAAGTATTAAATACAAAATATAACTCGGTATATAATAATAAATAATATATGTATATTTTTTGTTGACAACATACATATATATACTTTTTATAGACTACTAACTACTAAATAAGTATGTTTTTTTTTCTTAATTCAAGATACAAGATACATTTTTCGTAATTCTAGGATTTTGTCCAAAAAAATATATTGCGTTTGTTTCTTAATTTTAGTAACTTTTTTATTTAAATAAATATTTTCCTTTAAATACGGGGTTCTGGGTTTTTTTTTCATAATGTGTATATAGAGTTTCGTACCTCTAAAGATAAAAAATTATCCCTTATAGAATCACTTTCATGTCTGTCTATAAAGACCACCTCAAGATCGTGTGGAGTTATCATCTTGAAAATAATATAAAATATTAAAGTCAAGTGTTTTTTTCTGGCCCTCAAAGCACAGAAAAACAATCCTAAGTTAACGCAATCAAAATATATGTTAGCATTTATGTGTTGATTTGGCTGCATTTTGTCAAATGTTGTTTAATTAAAATCTGTAGTTATGGAATAACCAAACAGTTGTACTAAGTTGGCACTAAGTGAAACTTACAATACAAATATAGTTAAATATCCGAACATTGAAAATTTATAGGTATTTCATAGAAAAATATTATTACGAACTTATATTTATAGTAGTTTAAAATGAGTGCATATGGCCGCAAACTTCACTTTCAAGAAAAATAATTTAAAATTTTTATGTTTTCCAAAAAGTTACCAAAGCCAGAAAGTGTTTTTTTTTCTAACTGTGGAATAACACTTTAAATTTGTAAAAAATATTTAACAAATAGCATTCTGTCTCGCCAATTGATAATTCTAGTTTAATTCTTAATTCTAAATTTGGATAGTGGAAATTTGTAAAAAACTCCCTAAATAGATGATAGGAACAAAAATAAGTTGCAATAAGCATATAAGAATTTCGACGTAGCTCGATGAGAACATAAGGCTTAGTTGGTCAAAGCGCTTTGACGGTTTCCAAAGAGGGTTCAAATCCCGCTACGTTAAAGTTTTATGTTTCAAATAGCTATGACTTTAATATTTCCTATATTTCCATCCTACATTCCTCCGCTATGTATCTAAATGGATGAAATATGTAAATCCACATTTACCTGTATTAGTTATCTTTTTCGGAAAATAGATATTAGGTAGATTTATTTCATAACAAATTATTTCACATTATTGTATCACTATTTTCAGAGAATTCGGCAGAAATTGGGGAACGGAGTGTCTTAACACTAGGTTCTACCCTGCTGTGGGTGAAAGCTGATTTATTTATTTTTATTTATTTTTAGGTAAATATTCCTGTTGACCCAGACATTACGTCTCAGCTTGTTCAGATATCAGCGGATTGTATTGCCAGCAATGGACTAACCGAAGAAGTACTTAAACAAGTAATGGAATGGAAGTTAGAAAATAATGAAGGAACTAAAAAGCTACTCTTTTGCTTTGGAACTAAGTTGAACTGTACGGATAAGAAAGGACACGTCATTTTAAATGAAGCCCTAAAATTGGCAGTCAGTAAAAAGAGAACAGTTTTCGGTGATGCTATCAAAAGGTGTAACGACCAAGAAGGAAGCGATAAGTACGATACGTTATTCAAAATCATAATTTGTATGCGCGATCGAGAAAACATTTTCTTACGTTTTTAATTTAAAAGATAAAAGAATACTGTGACTTTAAGCATTGCTCCTATGAAATGGCTACAAGTAATTTTTAACTAACACGCGGTATGGGTCAATTTGAAATAAATATAAATTAAATATTACTTTTTTATTAACAGCTTTTTATAGCAAATACCTTCTAATAGTATTTACCTTCAAGAGTATTTTGCATGTGTAGGTTAGTTGTTACAAGTCAAGGAAAATAAATAATAATTTATATTGTTGATTTTTATTGCAGCTTCTAGTTATGTTATTTATACATCATTAGGACATCAATATTATTTTTTTATTATTTTATACTTCACTAATTACAGATTTTAAAAATAAAATATTAACAAAAATATTACATTTAATTGATTAAATTAATTACGCAGTTTTTTACCAATCGTGTTAATTAACACAACCTAAATTTTGTAAAACCTGTAGATTCTTCGATACTTACAAAAACAAGACTTTTAATTTGTATTTTATTTTTATAATTAAGTTTTGGGAAGTCATATCTTAGTAATAAAGTAATAAATGCATCGTAATAATAAGTTAATTTTATTATAAGAAAAATAATTATGATTTATAACTACGAAAAATTAGTTCAAAATTAGTTTCCGGCGTTGAGTTCTACCACTCAACCACGAAGAACGGAGTGTCTCAACACTAAATTCCCTTTGCCTACTCTGCTATGTGCGAGAAACAGCGTGAAGCTGAATATAAAATTTATTTAATCTTTTCACAATTTTAAAGAATGGAATTATGTACAATGAATATTAGATATAATAAAATCTATACGCATATCTAAAATTAAGCATTCAAATCATTCACACACATATATTTCTATAATACAATTTAGCAACGAGTTTCCATTACATCAGGTTCTGAGGATGAAGAACTAAGATCATCTCTAGGTGCTATAGATTCTCTTGCATGGCTCATGTCACTGCTAAACCTGTTTAAATTATAGCTACTAAAATTTCCATCATTCACATCATCATTTGGCAGATCTCGTATTTCGTTAGAACTATGAAATAAAGTATCAGTTTGCTCTGAATTTAAACTAAGCGTGGAATGGGTAGGGTTGTTAAAACGTCCTATTCCTCCAGAATTATAATAATTAATACTATCTTGTTTCTTAACTAAATTGTAATTTTCGTCCAGTGGTACAAAATATGTCTTAATATAACCTCTGCCCTTAACAAACGTTTCTCCGCGATATGTTGTTAAAATTCCACATTCATCTAAGATTATTGCTGTGTTTTCTGTCACCTGAAATATTGAAATAATGTTTATTTATTTATTTTTTTAGAATTTTTTATAAAAACAAATAATTTAATGTTAGATTTAAGTATATTCTGATGAACTTATTTCGATCTGCATGAAAAAAGCTTCACGCTGTATTCCGCATATAGTAGGGTTGGTAGGGGAACTCAGTGTTAAGTCACTCCTTTCACCACTTTCCTTTGGGTGGCAGAACTCAACTCCTCACATTGCCTCTACATTGTTAGTAAATAATAATTCATTAATATTAATAAATAATAATTAATTTCACCGAGTCGGAATCGAACCTACAACGTACGAACCCATAAAGTACTTGCCCCAGTGAGGAACAAGTCCAGAACCATCGCGTTTATAGTCAGTCTCTGTTCCACTGAGGCTTGAAACTTTAATATTTTAATAATAAATTTACTTGTATCCTGCCAGTTTCTCCTGTAGAATCCATACGTGACGCCATATTAACTGCATTGCCCCATATGTCGTAGAGAGGTTTGAGAGAGCCGACCACACCTGCTGCAACTTCACCGTTAGATATACCTACAATTTTTTACATTTGATTTATATTTTAAACTAAAAATAGTAATATTTTTGTTACGTAAAGCTAAAAAAAGTATTATAGTTTGTAGTTCATGCCGAATATAGCAGGTTAGGCAGAGGAAAACCTGGGAACATAATTTTTTGACGCTCCGTCCCCATTAAGACGAAGACGTGTCTTCCCCACTTTCTGCTGAATTCTTCAGGCATTTCATATTGAGTGATGGAACTCAACGTTGCAGTAATTTGACATGAATTATTGATGAAATTGAATAATAATTATGTTCAAGCAAGATAATATTATTGTACCTAATGTTGATTTAAAAACGAGAACCGTTACAATTTAAAAAAAATATAAAAATACTTGACAAACGAAATATTCAATTGTCTTAATAATATTTGAATTGTATATACACAATGTCATTATGAAAGTCAGCAAATAACTAACCTATTCGTAGATTCAATCCTTCAAAACTTTGAAAGGAGCCTCGATTAAAATTATGGAGTTGCATCATCATTGCTGCAGCAAATTCCACCATCGTCAGTACTATAGTTCTATTATAGGGTGTATTTTTGTTCTTGTCAACTATTGAGGTAAAGGAGGAAGAGTCGAATGAATCACGTCGGTTTGGGTCTAGCCCACAAGCTGCCATGTAGGTCCAACCAGCCATTTTGATTTTTTCAACCTTGTGAACTGAACTACCAGTTAATAGAAGCTGAAAAATGTATTATAAGCTGTATTATTAACGTTTCCTTTATCATTGTTTCTTTAATATAATGATAAAGCAAATAAAATGTTATTTAAGTATAAAATGATATTTATATAAATAAAATTTAGTAACCCTAAATTCCCAGGGATTTCACGTCTTTTCAGTGGTGAAATTCGAACCCACAACTATTACGATACTATTGTAAGCTCATTCCGCCACAATAACCTCGATAGAAAACGTAAAATACCAAGTATTTCATACTAAATATATTACAATAAAACTTACCCTATCGAAATCCGAAATAACTTCGTCTAAAATACCTAAGACAAATTTGTCGCTCAAGTCCTCGTCATTTTCCAGTCCTAGCTTGTAATCGGTGAGAGACGCAAACATAACTGCCACGTTGTCATATTTTTCATAATATAATTCATCTATAGATCTATTGAGATCTAAATAAACTTGCACTGAAAATATATTTTATATTTTTTTTATTAAAACAATATACGTGTATTATTGACCAAACCAAGAAATTTCAAGGTAAAATAACTCTTTTTACTTTTTCCGCATAAATAATTTGAAATCGCATGTCTAGAGCGTTTTAATGTTTCCAACATAACAATCGCTTCTAAAGACAAAAAATGCAGCTAACTTTTTTATAATTCTCTATAAAAATATTTAAAAAAAATCTATTCATCTATAAATTATTATAAATGAACATACCAACGTGTGCTGGTAAAATATTTTCCAACAACATATTATTGACTTTCAACATAGTCTCCGCTTCGTCCTGTTCCTCACTTAATTGAATTTGCCATAAATGGTCAAGTCGATTCCTGTATTCAGTAGTTCTGTCAATCCAATATAGTGTAAATGTAATGAATACTACTGAAAGCGTATGGGAGACTCTTGGATCTAGACCGACATTCCAGGTTAGGTCGGTCAAGAAGAACGAAGTTTTGATTTCCCATACAACCCAAAGGTAGAATATAGTCATGCCGCCGGCTACTATCCATTTGAATATGAAGAATACTCTGCTGAATAGAAAGTTTAAGAGCAAAGCCAAGCTCCAGCATTGTGTGACGTGCTGAAATAGATTTGATAATATATTGTAAAGTAGTCTTTATATTTCATTTATTAATATTTTATTTATATTAATGTAAAATGTAAAGGTATTTATATAATTTAACATAAATACTTTTATAAATTTGAAGGTTATGTTTAAAGGTATAAGGCTAGCCTCAGCTAACGCGATTGGTTGTGGATTCTATCCCCACTCGAGGAAGTTTCCTTGTTATAGTGTCCATTTCTTTGCTATAGTGTTGAGGCAAAAATACGATGTTGAACTCTACCACTCAACATGCAATGCCTCCAGAATTCGGCGGAAAGTGAGGAATGGAGTTTCTTGACACTAGGTTCCCTCTGCCCAACCTGCTGCTGGGTGCGGGATACAGAAATTGATTTAATTTTTATTTTTAAAGGTATACGTATATAGGAAGCATAGTTATTTGTTAACTTAACTAGCTTAATACAGTATATACATATTACATTTCTCTCTCATTATTTCTTATAATATTAATGTAATTTTAAACATAAACAAAATAAACTAACCCAAGAAGACATGCAATTCGACAACACGAACTGCACTGATGGATCCACTTCAACTTCCGCACACGCTATCACATTCACCATTGAAGTAGCAGCTAGAGCTAAACTGATAAGTAAATATACTCCTGTCCTTATGGTGGCAGATTTTATGATCAATAATGATAAATCGTATATACGCCGAACTAATGGGTTTCTCGGTTCATCCACCCCCTTGTATTTTGACCATATAAATTGAAACCATGTCAAAGGTTGCAATATAACTAATATTACCACCAGTAAGGATAATAAAATCCGTGAATACAACCTAAAATCGTTAGGCCTGAAAATATTATAATGGGGTCAATTTATTTACACAAAAATTCCTTCACTTATTTTGTTAATATGAGGAGAAATAATTAATTATATGTATATCCCATATAAAAAAATACTCTGTACAGGATTCAATTCCAGCTCGAGCAATGAGTATTATTAATTAATATTTTTATTTCTTTTCTCTAGTACAAAGGTTAAGCGCGGCCTTGAATTTGTCACTTAACTCTCAATGCTTCCAGAATTTGGCGGAAAATGGGTAAGGAAGTATCGTAATGGGAAATAAGTGTCTTAACACTAGGTTCCCACATTCCATGTGCCTCTGTGTAGTATATAGCGTGAAGCAAAAAAAAATAATGTTATATCATACCATCTAGTAGTCAGGCCATTGATTATCATAATTAAAAATAGTATTATAAGGCAGCAAGTTATATAGTATTTAAATAATGGATCCGGTTGCTGAAGGAAGGATTTCTCTAGGTTTAAATTTTTGTACATCAATGTAAACCTATTCAGTCTAGATTCTTGTTTCAAGTGCTCCCTAGAAAATAAAATGAATATTAGTAATGGATATATTAATTGCATATACTGTAAATTTTAAAAGCTTAATATCTACTTAGATATTTTTATAGAACCTACACCTACTACAATTAAGATAAAATGAAAAACTTTAAAAGAACATAAACGTTTAATTGTGAACTTGGCAAAGAAAAATGACATTATTTTTACTAGAATTCAGGTTTTAATTTATAGTAATAGTACGAAAAGTTCAAAATCACTGCTCAACTGTAAACTAAGTAAGTATATTTAAATATTATACTTCCGTACTTTCCATTAGTCATGTCTTCGATTTCTTTTGCCATTTGAGCGTCCGCAGCCTTCAGCATCTGTTGGTATTCCACCAAGTTCTCGTCCATAAAGGCTGTCGTTCGACGAAATGTTGATGATCTTTTATTTTCCGATCGCTACTAAAAATACATATAATATAATATATTGTGTTGATTAGTTTTATATATTTCATATGTTTTTTTTATAATGAATGTGATGATGCTTTTAATTTATTATTATCTTTTTTTATATAAATATAGTAAAAAAATATAATAGGAAGCATATTTTTTTTACAATATATTATTTATTTAATACATTTTTAGCTTTTAATATATTTTCACATTGTATCCTGCACATAGTAGGGTAAACAGAGGGAACCTGGGAACCAAATGTTAAGACATTCTATTCCCATTAAGTCATTTCTCATCTCCACTTTTTGTCGAACTCTTAAGGCAATGCGCATTAAGTGGCGGAACTCAAGGCTGGGCTTTCCCTCGGTAACAGAACGAGAAAATAAAAATATTACATTTTTCATGTTATCAAGTGGGAATCGATTCCACAACCTGTCACGTTTACAGTCGCACGCTTGTCTCCTTGCCTTGTCACGGCCGGCGTCAAATATAATTTATTATTATTTAAATAATTTAATGTCAACCATAATTTAAAAGTAAACAATTTATATGTAAATAAGTTATAGAAACTTTCGAAAATAGTGACTACTTACTCTAGCACGCGAACGAGAGGTGATTATTTTGTTAAAACCAACAGAAGCCCGCCGAAATGGTTTGTAATCCGCTGGAGGCTACAAAAACAAATTGAAAATTTAGACATAGTCGGCTATTACTTTTAACGATAGTTAGAACCCACGTTGAATTTTATAGATGTTATTAAAATAATAGTATAATATATTTTGTATTTACCTTTGGTGGTCTCGAGAGGAGGAATGTTTCCAGCTTATTCTTCATTATAAACGGGTCGCTTTGAGACGCAAAGTTTGGTTCAATAATATATTCTCGTGCATAATCCAAGAGGAGTTCTAGTGTTTGCTTTGTTATGTGAACTTTTCTGAAATGTACAGTTAGTTTGTATATGTTATACGAACTAGTTTTTTTTACAATTTTTGAACCAAAAAGAGTATTCGATATCAAATTCAATTTATCAACTATGAATCCCGACTATTTTTTGGCAAATATAATAAAAGTGGAGGGCCGCAATACGTGTAAATTCTAAATTGCAATGGATTCATTCATTCATTCATTCAATTACAATGCAGCCTTCCAACAAATCAAGTTCCACCGTTCAACATTTTGTTGCGTGCATATAATCAATCTTTCTGTCCCATGTCGGTCTGTCTGCATGAAACTGCAGAACTATTGTTTTAATGACAAGCAATTCGGTCTTTGTGCATGTGCCAGGATATATTGTGGGCCAAAACAATTATGAGAGCGTACGTGCTCTGTTGATATATAGGGTTATATTTCCCAGGTCACTAGTTCGTGGTTATCTACCATTCAACGGTGCTTAAATTTAATATCAGTATGTGATTTTGATGTTAAAATATTTTAAAATATGAATATGTAGTATTTTTTCATTTCTCATATATATATGTACCACAAAAGAAAAAAATGTACAACGGATAAGTTATCTCTAAGAGAGGTCTCTACCGGAAACAGTTTAAATAGGAGAAACGATCAGGTGTGGTATCTTATTTTAACCATATTTTATTTAGTTATAGAAGCATTATAGCAGTATTGACATAGAAGCATTTTGGAATTACTGGGTTATAAGTGGTGGGTTCAATTTCTACTTGAGTAATTGAAATATTTAACATTTTATTTCATCGCTGTGGTGTCGAAGCAAAGCGCAGCATTGAGTTCCGCCACTCAATACACAATCTCTTCAGAATTTGGCGGAAAGTGGGGGGGCGAAATTTCTCGTGCCTACCCTGCTTCATTTCATAACGCTGTATACATGCGGGATAAAGCATGATGAAATGATACCGGTTCTGGCATATTGAACGTAACTAAATATATAAAAATATTATTTTAAATTAGTATTTGTAAGTATCATAATCAATTAATATTTAAAAAATAAAATATATATTTTATTTCTACCATACGAGTATATTTTCAAGCCTTACCCCGCTTTGCCAATGGATTCCATTTTATTTGCAATAGTGACGTCCTTCGACCAGATATCGAATTGCCATTTTCGAATACCGATCAAACCGCTTAGAATTTTTCCTGAATGAACACCAATTCTCATATCAATATTCAACGAGCGCTTCTCTCTGAAATATTATAAGACCTTGCATTACTGATGCTCATGATGTACATATATCTACATTTATATGTTATAATTATATCTAATATTTTCTATTCTTATGGATGTCTTCGCTTGGTTCTGACTGTAAAGCTGACGATTGTAGGTTCGATTCCCACTCGGAGGAATAAGTTATTTTGAGTAAGTTTAAGTTCCGCTACTTAGAATACAGTCTCAAAAATTAGGCGACATATGGGAGAACGGTGTGTCTTAGTTCTATATTGGCCCTGCCTATCCCGACTATCTTTTTTAAATTGATACTGTATGCTCTATATATATTAAAAAAAAAAAAACTTTTCTTTCACCAAACGACTCTATATGAAACAATCAAGGCAATTCAATAATAATTTTAATCTTCAATAAATGTTTTTAAAGAATATAAAAATCTCCGTTGTTCTCTTTCTTTTAATAACTTATAGACAAAACTTTAGAACTCAGTCTCTACCCCTAAATGAGCCAAATTAGACAAATGTACACTCGTACATTACGTCACAAGTCACTGTAAATATTATGGATAATAATGTAGTTATGCACACGTATAACATATTACATTCTTAAGTCTTAAGGAGATACCGGCTAAGCCCAGGACTTAGTTTGAGTAGCTGGCTTGGCTGGTTGCCAAACAGATTATGCTTCCACGTAAACTGTAATATTCATATAACATGCATATTACACATATTTTACCTTTTATTATGATTATATAAGCGTGTTTGTAATAAACATTAATTGATCGTAAAATAGTTAGGTGTAAAGACAATAACAATTTTAGTTGTTATCTTAAGAGATATATTAAGTATGATTATGGTTATTCTAGATCTGCAATAAATATAAACGATACAGTACTTATTTAATGATTAAACAATTTCGAAAAAATCCTAACAGACTTATGTTTGTAGTTAATTTCAAACGAAACGAGAGTATACGCCCGCAAACTTAAGCTTGTCAATTTTATTTGCTGTTTAATTATGACCTATATAGTACTCTATCTCTCTCTACGCTCCGCCTCCTCAGTATAGGCAGAGTGTAAGACATCCCGACCTTCGCTAGTCGCCCAAATTTGAGACATGGCGTGTTGACTGGCTTAACTTAATGACGTGTTTTGTCTTGCCTATGCAGAAAATTAAAAAAAATACATCCGGTACATCATCAGTGATTGTACCGATAGACGCTATGTCTGCCATGATGATTTTAACATTAAATAATGGGCGACAGGTTTTTCATCAAACCATTAGTTAATTAGAAAATATCTAAGCTTTATATTTACTTTTTTACTATAACATTAAAGCTTTTAAGATAAGAAGAAATTATATTTCAAATTACCTAACGTCTTTAATGATATGGATCATTTCGAGTCCTAAGTCGACACAGTTTTTCGCGTGCTGCGTAGTCGGTTTGGGTATACCACTGACGCAATAATAACAGTCTCCCAGAAATTTTATTCGTAGGACGTCATGTTCCTGAAATAATTATATTAATATGTAATAAATATAAATATAAATTAAATTAATAAAAAAAATCAGCTTCA
>FASU01028392.1:0-10425 GCA_001486225.1 Heliconius pardalinus sergestus
AATATACATCCAAAACTATTTTTTTATGTAAATTTAACGTATATATACTACACCATGACATAGTTTATTTCATTTAAAAAAATTTTGCAAAATAAGTTAACGTTATAAACGACTTGTATTTCTCATAGACTGAGATCTTGGACTATCATATTTCCCTTCATATTTTAGTAATTACTATTGACTAGTGCTTAGAGTTACAATTTTCATACGAAATTATATGTTAATCGTTCATTAAGTTTTAGCAATAAATATATGTGTGTGTTGTGGTTGATACCTTTTTAAAATTAAAGAATAAAATACAACATATTATTTAAAAATTATCACAATTATTAAAATTCGCCGTATTGATAAGCCTATATTTAAATATTTAATGATTACTTACAACGTAGACAACATTTAAAATAATCTCTTTTAATTATCTGTACCACGATAAAGAATTGTAGTAAGTAGCTTTTTACGTCACTATCAATTCTTGCATAACTTTTTTTTATGATATAGCTTATAAAACATTGTAAGTGCTGAATAAATTATTTTTTTGCTTAGAAACGTTATATTAACACATCAGTATAATCTGTACAATAAGAAGAAAAAAAAATAAAAACGTCACAACAAAGGCCACATTTTACACGCATATAAAAGGATACGCCCACACTGTCCGTCTCTTTGTATTGTTACTAAGACGTTTTCTTGAAATTCTCTCTCGAATGACGGTATCTTTCTAAGAATAACTTTTGTTGCTATTTTCTGTTTTAAAAATGGCTAAAATAAAGGTGTTAATTTTAGTACTCGGAAAAATGATTAATAATGAACTTCGGCTATGACAAATGGCACCAGGAATCGATAAGAACGACTTAAGTGTCGCGAGTGCCTTTATATATATTAAAATAATTCTATGAAATTTCATAACTGACTTTTAATTAGTCACCAAATGACGTTAGGTGTAGGTATTTGTGGTAAGCTTAATAAAACATTATTTTTTTATCAATTGTATTTGATGTGGGGAAATACTTTTATATAAGTATATTACGATTTTATTTTTATATTTAGACGTCCACAGATTTGTTCAATATTTAGACAGACATATCCCTGAGTGCAAGATTTAAATCTATGTTACGTACTTTAAACGTAGTTTAAACATTTAATATCTAATGTAGATCGTAGTAAAAGTAGTGTAAAGTAACTTAATACTGTCTTTTTAAAATAAAATGATGTACGAGTTACACCAGAATTAAATTTCTTTATTATAATTTGTTCAAATAAATTTAAACTTTAAATTGCTATTCAAAAACCCAACCACAAAACCCATACAAGTTATTTTATACTGAAAATTTATATACTTATTATATATACTTGTTATTTACAAGCCTTACATCAGACTAAAAGGGAAGTAAAGTTAACAATGTACGTATCATATTACGCTGACCACTGTGTCAATTCGATTAATCTTATGACGATAGCGAGTGTTTACGTTTCAGTTATGATTAATTTCTCTAGACTCAAGCGATAACACGGTTATGGAGTTATAATTAAATTTACATTTAACTCTATTCCAGCATAGAGATGTTTATAGTTGCCTTATATAGGCAAAGGGTGCGAGTTCGTATCACGAATGAGCTGTTTTTCAGCTTAACGCTTTATTTCGCATAGTTGTGTAATGTCTTAGTGTTAAAACACTACGTTCTTTACTTTTCAATCGAATTCGAGACAATGCGTGTAAAGCGGCAGAAGTTGATGAAGCTCAAGTAAAGTAAATAAGTAAGTGCTTATTGGTACTTACAAAAAAGCAAAATTAACACATATGTAGTGTTATAACACATATTATTAATAGTAAAAAAGGGAAAAATAGAGATATAAAAAAAACAATATCTACTTGATTTTTGCTTACAAAAAGAGGGCAGTATTATAAAAAATAGTATTAGATAACCAACAATAACTTCTGCATTCCAATAAGAATAATAAAAAATAAAACTAGACGGCCACGAGGCGAAGTGATTTCATCACAGTAACATAAATATGCATATATCCTAATCGTGATTTATATGCATCAAGTGCCGTATAATGTTATTACTAGAATATATTATCATTATTTTTATACACAAGTATTTAATTATTATATTTATGTAATAAGTATAAATATCTTAAGTAAAAGGTGGGAGGGCACGAATGCGTGACTGTAAATGCGACAGGTGTAGGGTGTGAGTTCAATTTGCACTCGAGAAAATGTATCATTCATTATTATTATATCAGCTCATTTCGTTCAACGCAGCCTTAAAAATAAGAGTTGCTTAATCAATTAAAAGTTTTTTTTATTATTAAAACTGCTTACAACTGTAATAGCTTTAACTTAAAAGTTGTTTTTTTTTAATGTTAATTGTATGTAATAAAG
This sequence comes from Heliconius pardalinus sergestus, assembly GCA_001486225.1. Taxonomy (NCBI): domain Eukaryota; kingdom Metazoa; phylum Arthropoda; class Insecta; order Lepidoptera; family Nymphalidae; genus Heliconius; species Heliconius pardalinus. The sequence goes on from FASU01028392.1 coordinate 2,387, forward strand.
TCATGCGTTCTTTGATCTTTTAATAACAAGAGTTGTATGGAAGAGATCGTCGTCATGCTTTTTACGTGACTTTCCTCCAGTATTTTCGATATGTATCAGATATATCATCATTTAGATTTTAGCAATTGATATGTTAAATAAATACTAATGTATATATAATAATAATTGTTATTTATATTTTTGTCTAAAAAGTTTTAGTTTCAACAGTTATTTAACTTTAATAATAAAAAATATAATACGTGTTAAAAGAGCAGCAATTATAACACAATAAAAATTAAATATTAAAATATATTCTAGCTGCAAAGTATATTGAATTGAAAAGAAATGCAACAAACGGGCCGCAGTACCAGGAACGCTCGCGTCATGCTCATGCCGCACGAGCACGACTCTCGTAGAGTGCCTATATGTGTAAATCTGAGTCACATTGTAGGGCTAAGGTCGCCTTTGTTCAATTTATTATTAGCATTTCTAATAACAGCGACAATAACTTACGTTTAAAAATACTTAAGTCACTTTCAATATAAAATTACGATTGCGATAGTATGAAACTGTTTATGTCAATCGGTCTGTCTATCTGTATCGTATATTAGTGCGGCGATCGTGAGTTATAAATTTGTTTTTTCTATATTTAGTGATACGTAGAAAAAAAGAGTATTATTTTGTATTTGTAATTATATTATTAAAATTGTTATTACTGTTATTTATATTTTTTTCGATGTAACGCTTTTGACGAAAGAATCCCACTTTTTTTATTTAAAACGTTTAAAAATCCCACTTTTCTCTAAAACCTGGCAACCCTGCTGTCAATTTATACACTTCCATTTCCCTGTAATCTACACAAAAAAAAAGTTTAAACCAATGACATCATTCCTCCGGTTCGCAGATACGTTTATCGCTAACGTGATTATATCTTATTTGATCTTAATTAATTATTTTATCGTTTCTTTGATAGCCAGTCGACGGCGCCAGCTTATGGTGGTTTTATATGATTATCAGTTAACACAAATACTTTCACATATAAAATGAAGGTTAACTGTGAACATTTTTAGGTTTATTTCAGGTAATTTCGAGAAAAAATGGGATATTGTGTTTTTTTTTGTGAATAAATGATATATGTGGAGATGTTTATCCTGTCTCTGTCACTTTAAGACCGATCTTGAGATGTCGTTCTCACTGAGTAGTTTAATACAACAGCATCTCAAGATAGATTGATATGGACAGCAAATTGATAAATATGGGCCTAAATTAGATTTCTTGTTATATAATTTTTCACTAGGTAAAACGAAAACTTTTAAGGGGAAATTGAATTTATAGTCGTAGTTTATTTAAAAAATGTGTACACACCATGAAAGTAAAAATAAATTTTCATTTTATATTCAAAGTATAAAATTCTTTACTTAAAGGGTACAAAGTCGGTCTATATTCCATTTATATTTCTGAGAAGACGACCCTGCGGTATAAGTATTAAACAGCCAGAGCGTGTAAAAGAATTTACTTTACACAGAGCTGTTTTATGATAGAATATTTAAATGCTTTTGCCATTTATAGTGTTGATAGAATACGCAAATAAACATTTTAATTAAAATTACCGTTTATAAAATCGATTTTTTTTAATTATTTAAATTTAATAAGAACAAACCTAATGTCTTCCCATATCATCCACAGATAAATAATCGCTATAGACAAACATCTGGTTTTTTAAACGACCTAGACACATGGATATGTGATGTTAAAAAATCTTACTATACAAAGGTATAGTAGTCATAAAAGTAAGGTGGTAAAATAAAAATTAGCTATAATAATATTTTAATTTGTAAAGTAAATTATACATTTTTAGAGAAATCGACAATCAAATTTAAGTATTAGTTTTTCTGTCGGGTTACCGTTTTAAATTCGTTAATTATCTAGATACTAGGTTAATTCATACGCAGTTCGTAGTATAAAATTTAAATAACGCCAGGCTAGTTGATTCCATTAATTACTTTAGTTTACAAGTAATTAAGGCACGTGAAAAAAATTAAATGATAACTTTTTACCATCATATAACAATTTTAAGGCAAATTAACGCTGTAGAATAGCTTGTTAATATAAATTATTCATATTAATGAATAATGATTAACAATATTATATTTCTTTTCTTTCAATTATAATCAAATAATAAATAGGCATACGTAAATCCAAAACAAATTGAAACCAATATATATATATATATTTTTTAGATTCATACTGTATCCCGCATATAGCAGGTTAGGCAGAGGATACCTAGTGTTAAGACACTCCGTTCGCCACTTTCCGCCGAATTATCGAGACATTGTGAGCTGAATGGCAGAATTCCACGCTTTGTCTTGGTAGCAGAGCAAAGAAATGAAAATATAAAAAAAATAATCATTCATCCCCCGAGTGAGGATCGAATCCACAACCGTTACACTAACACGCTTGTACCCGACGACAGACTCTCAACCACACATTGAGTAAGGATTACTATAAATATAAACAAGTTTCTTTTGAAAAACTAAGGTTGCCAATCGATCGTTCGTAGAAGCTCAGAAGAATTCAGATGTTCCGCGAATAATCATGTCGATATAAAAGCCACGTTGGGGCTATAAAAAATCAACGTTTTTATGACCGCTGCGAAAGGATTTCGTGGAAGGACGCCTAATAAAAATTTGATCATCTTTTAATAAAATTGTAATTAGTTATCGGAAACCATCGACATATTTGATGTAATTATTTCGGTTTTCGTTGTTATTATTAGACTATATTATTATAATTGCTGTTATTTGTAAGCCTCTTGGCTCTTGAGAATAAGATGAAAATTGTAATTGTGAAATATTTTAAATCGATGTGGAATTTAGTTCTTTTATTTACTCGTACAATAATAAAATACTTTAATGTAAATTTTATTTGCTTTGTAAGTTTACAGTTTTAATACAAAAACAGGAAGATTTTTAATAAAAATAAATTTTTATGTTTCCAATTTCAATAAAACGAGAAATATATAACAACAATATTGCCAAATACCCTTTTATTGTATTGTTATTTTAAAATATATTATTTTTAAAGTTCTTAGGACTATTTTCGGAGTTGAATGACTCTAAAAGTAGGTACCTCCTAGGTGCACGCGAGACTTGCATGTTTCGAAATATATTTGACTTCTTTAATCCAAAGTGACTTTTAGTACCTATTACATATATAATTTATGTATTATAACAAAATTTTATTTTTATATTTACTTTAACAAAATTTTTGGAAGGAAGATTTCTCTTCTATATTGGAAACCTAAAAAAAACATGGTCTATTGTTTTTGTTGGAGCAATTACCAAGAATATGTATAAAGTAATAAATAACCTTCTTAAGAAGCACAATATATCAATCGTATTATAAATTTGATGTAGAAAATATTTTTTGTACCTTTTTTTCTTTTCTATAATTAAATATCAAAATCATATAAAAAATTGGGTTAATTAAAAGGGAATAAAACTAACGATATACCTAATACATTATGAATATTTCCAAGTATCTACAAAAATCAGCTTCACGCTGTATCCCGCACACAGCAGGGTAGGCATACAACCTAGTGTTAAGACACTCCGTTCCCCACTTCAAATATCCCGTTATCTACAAAAGTAAATACAAAAATAATTGATTATTCCAATATTGCATATTAGCAAGGCCGTGGCCGATATAATTTGATACTACAAGTCGCCATGTCTGCAATCACTGAGCTGATCATGCTTGAAGTGTATTTTACTTATAATTTACGAGTAGATTGATAGATTGATTATTGATAATTTTAAATAATGAAGCCGTCGTAGCACAGTGGTACTATAAACGCAATGGTAGAGGGTTCGATTCTCAGTCAAGGGAATGAATTATTATTTTCTACGCTCTGGTAATAAGGCATTACGGCATTGCGTTCCACCACTAAATATGCAATGCTTTCAGAATTTGGCAGAAAATGGGGAACAGAGTGTCTTAACACTAGGTTCCCTTTGCCCTGGAAGTAGCGTGAAGCTAAGAAAATAAAAAAGCTACATTTTTAGTAATATTAAAACCCGTTTGCATTTATTAACCAAAAAGTAATTAAGAGCTGGATTTTATGACAAATTGAACCAACTAAGGAAGCGGAACTGTCGTGTTCACGCCAATTACAGAGATATTTCAAAGTATAAAGTTTGGCTTTTATTTATTTGATTGTTTTTGTGTGTTTTTACAAAAGAATTATATCATTTTCTTTAAGAAAATAAAATTGTCATATCGTCAACTTACATTAGTGTAAACCTACTAAATCAGTTTTTTGTCTTAAGGTACATTTTTATTATATTCGAAAGTGTAAAAAATAGGAAATCGATCGTTAAATTATTTTCTTCTTTAATTATTCTTTGCTTTAAGAATAGAACCCACAACCATTGCTTCCACAGTTAAAATCTCTTCTATTGAGCCACAATAAGCGATTCTTGATAATTTAGTTTTTATTAGTAATTTCAGACATTCTTCTCCATATTACAGAATTCTTAGAATAGCAAGTAAAAATAAAATTTAAAACGTTTTATTTACTCGTATAGTATAAAGCAAAATATTTTCACAGATAAACATGACAAAGCGACAAAAATACTCTTGCCGGAAGTAATATGAGAAATGGATGCCGTTTTGTTCACGGACAATAAAAATGGAATGGTAGTGTTATAAAGCATGTATAAATTAAAAAAATAAATAAAATTAAATAAGTTTCACGCTGAATCCCGCACGAATCGTAGACAAATGGAACATAGTGCTAAGACACTACGTTCCCCACTTTCCGTTGAATTCTGGAGGCATTGCGTGTTGAGAAGCGAAACTCAACGCCGCGCGTTGTTTCGACAAGTATATACATTGAAAATAGTGAAACATATCTAATCTACTTAATTGAAGACAATTCTATTCCCATTTTTCACAACACAAAACCAGATGAAAGGCCTATAGTATAAAATGGTATAATATTTTGAATTTGAAGTTCTACATGTTTTCCAATAAAATCTTTTGTAGTTTTGAGTTCTTGTTTTGTTTGGTCATCGATAAAAATATTCCTACCAGTTATATAAATTAATGTCAATATTCTGACAAAATAATACTAGCTGACCTTAAGACGTCGCAAGGTTGATCGTCGCTTTTATAAGAAAAACATTATGTATAATATATAGCTACGTACGTATTTAATTGTTATCATACCATATATATTCGTGAACCTGACTTTACTTGAGTTGTTTAAAAAATTGATATACGATTCGATCATTGCCGATTCAAGTTTTATTCGAAGAAATACCAAAATACGTCCTTTTAGTAAAATGCAGAATATCGTCGGCTTAGACTTTAGAGTGTAAATCTGCTAACAGTCTATTAAACATATTATTAAAAGAGAATACACTAAATATAGTAGTTTTTCTTTTATAATATATATGTATATATAATAATCAGAGGTTTTTACAATTTCCAAATTTGATTTGTAATCTCTACTATGTTATATAAAATAAAGGTCAATTTTATATTTTTTATATGTATTTTAGCTTTACAAAATATAAAGAAAAATACATAAGCATAATATAAAATTCCCATCCTCCTCATCTTATATATTACACTTCGTTTAATTTCTATTTATGCATTAAAAATTCTATAGAGCTGTTGCTCGTATATTCAATATCGTTTATTCAGTACCAATTTGTAAATTGTTTGAACATTAAATTTTCTTGGAACAGATAAATTGAATTTTCATGGCGGAATAATTTTCGTACTAATGTATTACAAGTTTATTAATATCTCTGCGCGATAACCTCTTTGTGTATAAATGTTAGGTTAAAGACAATATAAAATAATATTTATGATATTAGAAACAATCGTCGTCAGTCGTTATGTCAATTTGTCGTAATGCCAAATTCTGGAGGCATATCGTACGAAACGGCGGATCTCAACACCGCGGCGCGCTTTCCTTCGACACCAGTTCGAAAAAATGTATTAAATATGTCATTTCCTCGAATGGGAATCGAACCCACGATCTGTCACGTTTAAAGTTACACGCTTGTGATCTTGCACCTCAAATTATTATAATAATCTAAGCTTAACTAGCTAATCTTAACGAAATCCTATTATAGTTTTTTTTTATAATAATCTAAACCTACTATAATAATCTAATTTATTATAATAATCTAAGCTTAACAAGCTAATTCTAACGAAATCCTAAAGAATGTGAGACTGACTATTCCAATAATTACAGGTAATTTAACAGTCACAATATCAACCATAAACTGTGAAATAAATAAGTATATAAATAATATTATATGCATAAAAGGAATAATGAAATACATTCATTGAAAACACTATACATTAACAGGCAGAAGTTTCCTAGAAACGTCGTAATTGCTGTTACCAACATATACATTCACCACTCTAAAACGAATGAGAGTTCGGTCTTAGTAATATTTAAAGTTAGATTGCTTCTCGTAGAAAGTTGTATGTTTTCTAAATAACAACTTTCATTTTAATGTTTATAATCTTATATTTATTTTATACTATGAAAACGTATAATTATATACTTTAAAGAAAGGAAAATGATAATACATAATTGTTAAAGCGACAGATTGGGTTCGATTCCTACTTGAGGAAATGTTACATTTGATAATTTCATTCCCTAGCTCGCTTTGAGTCCCACTATGTAATACCCAATGCTCTCAAAATTCTGTGCGAAACTGAAGTGAAGTGGGAACGGAGTGACTTAACACTAGGTTCCCAGATTACCCCTCAGCCTCTCCAGTTAAAAAAAATAAAGTTTGGGCTGATCATCGACGATGTAGTGACGTAGTTATGATATAAATAACTAGTTACAATAATTCTGATATCAAATACTACATATATTAAGGCAAAATTTAGTATTTCCGCCAACTTGATACTTTAAATGTTGACGTCACAATTATTATTTAATTCTTACATTTCTTCTTCCAGTGTAAACCAAGGAAAATGACGCACAAATTTATAGAGATGACTAATTAAATTACGTTAATGGAAAGCAACAATAATAGTATCTAATTTTAGAAACACCCTATATAGTGGGTGTTGGCCGCTCGTACAAACAAACGTCAGCGTGACATTGGCCAGTGATTACTCTCGATTTTTTTTAGCTTCACGCTGTGGGCAGAGGGAACCTAGGAACCTGACACACTCCGGCCCCCGTTTTCTGCCGAATATTGGAAACATTGCGTGTTAAGTGGCGAAACTCAATGAAGCAATGAAAATATTAATAAATAATAATTTATTCCCCCGAGTGCGAATTGAACCTACAACCATCGCGTTTAACGTCACACGCATGTGCCACTGTGCCACGAATTTAACTTTTCTTATATAATAAAATAGAGATTAATTGAAATTGTGAATTAGAGTACATATAATTTAATTTATTGATATTAATTTAATAAAAAAACATGATAGATACTTATTATATGAAAATTCAGAAGTATTACATATCAAAAATATATTTAAGTTTTTTTTTTCACGTAATTATATAACAATATTGTTATTTGTTTCCACATATACCAGCTTAACTCAACTACAAGTATAATTAAATAACTTAATAGGTTTGACATTTTATCGAATAAGAAAATCGTTCGTAGCGCTTTCTGAGAAACATTGATTAATTAAAAGTAATTTTAAGAAATAAAACAGGATATATTAATTGATATATACAGCTAATTTCATTGAATTTAAAATTATATTGCTTGAGATGAAGTTTCTAAGAAATTATTCACTAAGCCTAAGCACAAGGTACGGAAATCCTTTGCTTCCTAACATAATGAAGTACGATACCCCTATTAGGTTCCTCAACTTAATTCAAAGTTGTCTGTATATATCAGCTTCACGCTGTATCCCGCATACAGCAGGGTAGTCAAAAGGAACCTGTTTTCCATTTTCCGCCGAACTCTGGAGGTATTTCGTGTTGAGTAGCTGAACTCCGCGCTTTGCCTCGACACCAGAGCAAAGAAATGAAAATTTAAATTTAAATGAATATTTCATTT
>FASU01028394.1:0-11202 GCA_001486225.1 Heliconius pardalinus sergestus
TTTATAAGATATAGGATTTTAAGCGATTACAAATACAGGATACCAGTCTTGTTAAGTTTTTTTATTTAAAATTTATGAAAATTATATAAATATACATATTATTTATATAATTTATATTTTTCTTTCTTAGTGACGAGACTCGCGAAGTGGACGGGAGAGCAAGATCAGAATCTGGAGACGCTGATTCAGTGTACCATGTGAGGGGAGCTTTACAAGATAGCCGTTGGAGGGAGAATCAGGTAAAACATTTTTGTCATACTCTGGTTAGAGCTTCACGCAGAGGAAACCTAGTGTAAATGTACTCTGTTCCCCACGCATCATCTAATTAATGATTACCAATTTTTTTTCATATTTATTATTAATATCAACGTTTATGAAAATACATAGATATTTGCACAAAGAACTTTACACCAATGAATGTAAATCATTATTTACAAATTTATATAGAATGGCCTACTCCTCGAAATTTCTTTAGTGTAGAAACTTATGAAATTTGTCCTACTTACTCTGGTATTGAGTTTTACGACAGAAATAGGATGAGAAAGGTAACAAATAAAGTATAGGAGGTGTACCTACAATATATTACAAACACAGAACAACGCTAAGAAAACTAAGTAACATTTCTAATAAGAAAAGTAAGAATTTTAAAGGAATACAATTCTAAAAGTGGCTTCTTAACAATAAAAGTCGCAATAAATAGCAAAGGTCTTAAAGTAATTAGACCAATGGCAGACATGCTAGTTCTAGATAGCTTGCAATACGTATATCTGAGTCATTTTATGAAATTTTGATGCACAAACGAAATAGAATTTAATTAAGTGGAACTATTTTATTTCTCCGCTCTGGCGTCTAGGCAAAAAGTGCGGCGTTTAGTTCCGCTAGTTCAACTCGCAATGCTTCCAGAATTCGAATTCGGTGTGTCTATTCTGCTACACTAAAAGTTTACTCTAGAATAAAATTCTGTAGCACATATATATTTTCTTTTTTATATTTCGGAATTATTATTTTCAATATTTTGACGCTTTAACTAAAGTTGTCCTTTGCAATCTCAGCGTCTTTGCAGTTTCTGATTTATAGTTGCTGATATCTTTTTTGCCGTCTTTTATATTTATGTGATTTGATTTCATATATATTTTAAACTAGTCGCCCGACTGTGTTTTCGTGGATCTAAACAAAAATAAAAAAATCCCTTCTTTTTTTGTTCCCGTAGGATTTTTTATATGTTTTTATTGTATAAGCGAGAGCGCGGTACAAACGATGGAAAGTTACGATCGGCCTAAGATTACACTTGAAACACCCCCTTGATTTCATACTTTTCCTCTAATGGACCCTATCCACTAATAACAGAATAACGCAGATTGAATCTTAAATATCACACATTTATATAACGAGTGCAAATAAATGTTATTTTATTGCAAAAAAAACTATTTTTTTTTTTAATTTTCTATAGGTTTTTTTTCTAAATATCGAATGTCAATTGTAGCTAATTGATAAAAACAACGGTACAAAGTCTCTTCGGTGGACATATTTACAAAAAAAATATTAAATTGGTTTCTTGCCAAACCTAGTACTAAGTGGAACGGGAAATTTGAGCATTATCTTCTAACTCTCAAAGGCAGGGGCAAATGAAAGGTACTTTAAACCGCACCTTTAGATCAGATAAGCAAAATAGTTGCCAAAGCATTCGAAATGTCCAAATCTATCTGCCATTTGCCAAGTGTTCCGGTTGCATTCACTTTTATTGGATTGTCGCCAATTTGTAGATCTTAACTAAATTGTTTCTTGAATATAAGCTGTACGAGTATATCTTTTAAATAAGTGTGCCAGTGACAGAATGGAATTTTGTTTGAGTTGGAGGCTGATTTAGCCGGATTTACCTTTAAAGCAACTGTAATTTCAGTTTTTTTTTGTTTTTTTTTATTAATTAAACCAGTAATTAATTTAATTTTCTATACTTTTTAACAACTTCTACTCACTTAAGTTCAAGTCATGTTAGCTGACTGCCTCACGAACAGTAAACAAAGCGATCAAATCCACGTGATGTAGAACAAACATCAACATTCAACATTTGAAACAAAGTTGTGCCTAGTTTAAACGCACCGTATATAAATTGCTCAGAATATATGGCAAAGCTTAGCTTAACTTCAGCATTGGAAAATTAGAAACAACTGGCAACTCACAATTAGTAGTGTAGGTATATGTATATGTATTGAAATATACAGAATGTGAAGCCGTCATGGCGCGTTAACAGCGTCTGATTATAAACATCATGGATATGGGTTCGATTCCCACTCGGAGGAATGCAATTAATAAATTTTAGCCTTGATAGACGGAAAATATAGTGGTCCTATAAAGGTTGCGTTTTTTCGTTTTGAGGCACGGAACCGTAAAAATACTATATATGATTATAAAAATAATAATTATACCAAAAGTGTAATACGTTTGATTTTTTTACAGACTGCATCGTCTCGACGTCCAAAACGGGGTTGGAAAGCTATCAGAGCGTGGTGTGTTGCGTGGTATCATTCTGGTAGGGAAGATCTGGAAGAGACTGAGCCAGAAGAGGAACCTTCAGATCCTGGATATGCCACTCCAGTTTCAGTTGAAACTCCACTTCAGAGCACAGTATCTAGGTATTTATATATTGGGTCATTTATTAAAATAATGACGATAAACCATTTACACTGAAAAAAATCTACATATGAAACTCACATTCAATCTTTTTATTTAAACAGAGTATGTATTAATATTTTATTTCAACAGATGTACTTCGCTCAATGTCATCAGAGATCCGTATGCTGGTCGTGGTGGGTCCGGGGGCTCGAGCGTCGCAGATGGGGGCACGTCCCCGCTACGTCGTACCTATGAACCACCTCCCTTACCTGCTGCTCGAGACAGCCGGTCACTTCCTCCTAACACTAAAATAAGTACTACCGCATCACCAGCACCGAAATCTGCCTCCGCAGATTCTGTATACACAATTCTCATACGACTGCCAGACGCAGATACAGAAAGACCTAGTATTAAAATGATTACCGAAGAGTCTCCTCCAAACGCAAGACCTCATTATCGACCAGCGAGGGGAGATTCTGAGCTCAATTTACATCCAGCAGGTCATGCAGCACTAACCAGACGGACGTCCCATATACAAGATGTCCGAATTCCTCTCAACGCAAAAATAATTCCTAAACAATTAGCCAGCAAAGGTATCACATCTAAACAGCCGAAGAAAAAGAAAACACAGGAGAAAAAACAAGAAACAAAAGCGGCTAAAACGTTATCTGCCATACTTTTATCTTTCATTATCACTTGGTTGCCTTATAATATCCTTGTGTTGTTGAAACCCCTCACTGCTTGCGCCAGGTGCATTCCAGACGAGTTGTGGTCATTTTTTTACGCTCTTTGCTATATAAACTCTACAATAAATCCTGTTTGCTATGCTCTGTGCAACGCGACGTTCAGAAGAACGTACGTCAGGATTCTAACTTGTAAGTGGCATAACAGAAATAGAGAGGCTATGACTAGAGGAGTGTACAATTAGTGTTGTTATTGATATGGAATTTTTAAAATTTTTATCCTATAAATATTCCCAGTGGGTTGTCAGTGTGGATGGTGCCAAGATAGTAATTGCCCAATTTTGGTACTCGATATTGAAACAGACAACGTTAAGACGTTTTATAGAAAACAATTTGTGTCGCATTTTATAAAATAGTTTGTATAAAATTAATAAAAAAATAATATTATAATATAAAAAAATTCCTCACTTCTTTTAAATTATGTATACTAACAAAATCTTACAGATAATACAAGTGAAGGCTATTCTGAACCTAAATCATCGTATTGCGTGTGGAACGTCTTAACTTGGTCTAAAAGACCTATTTTGCTCTCTTTATGTCTTGTTTATTTAGCCAGATTCTACATCCTCATTTCTTATATAAATCAATTTTGTTGTGTATGTTATCGTCCCGTCCATTATTAAATTATTTTATTCGCTGTCCTCGAATACGTTCCTTTAAGATGATTTCGTTTCCTAATCTTCTGTTATAAGAAGATCAGTTTAGAAACCAAATGTTAGAAATGTATTGCAATATAAGAGTGAGTAGTATAGTTTAGTATCTTGCGACCGAAGTAGAAATAAAAAGAATTTCTCTAGTCATTTTTAATGGTATTCGGTAAAGTGTGAGCTTGTAGGGTTAAAGTCGACGAATTTAGTGCGTGGATCGATTTGTTTGGCGTTCAATTTTTGTCTTCAAATGTTTCTAGGTGTAACTTTATTTGCAAAGTAATAAATTTATTCAAATTCGTATTTTTGGTAAGCGTGTTGACAAATCTGCTGTTTTTCCCAATATTTAAAAAGTTGTTTTGACGATCTCCTAAAATTTAGCGATGTACAGAGTTTGAATGTAAATCGAATTCTTTGTTTTCCAAAATACAAGAATTACTTTAGGATTAAATTAAAAGTTGTCTTTTTTTAAATAATTTCTCTAATTTTAAGACGGTAAGCAATATTGGAACAATTTTGTGTGGATTTTACGTGGACGTATGGAAAGAGGACGTTTTTCAAAGTTACATACGAGTATATTGGGATATGACGAATATTTCCAATTTCTGTCGTTATTAAATTTCCACTTTGTACCTGCTTACGACTTTCGGTCTTAATTGTTGCTCGAGTAAATTAAAACTAGCCATTTATCCTTTATCTTCTAGTAAGCTGTCATACAACGACTTCTGTGACGTATGTAGATGTCAAACGTAGGTTTACAGAATTTTTGTGGGTATTTTAAGCCCCATCTAATGTATTACAGTGTTAGACATTTTTGTCTTTTTGCATAATTTTTGTGATAAAAATCATGAACGAATTCAAGGTAAAGTTAAATATTAAAATCTATAACTATGACTGATTACATACATACGTTCTATAAATCGTTTAATAGTATATTTAGATGGAAAAAATAATAGTATTATTTGTAATTTTTTTACAATAAGGTTGTTTCCCTAAAAATATTAAAGTATAGCCCGTGTTATTATACATTGCATATATCAAGAAAATCTCCAAAACAAATTGTTTTCAGTCATAGACTTATAAATATATGAAATATGTGTGTAAGTAGAGTAAGTAAAGAAGTTAATATGAATTCTAAATTTGGTGTTTATTTAAAGAAATAAATTGTAAATATTAATTAATTCCATTTGTATCTTATAGGATATTATATTATATACAAGTATAAATCAGTGTCGTGGAACGTTCCTTTGTTAACATTTTATTGAAATATTTAAAGTATATTCTATGTTTAAATAATAGTTAAAATTTTATACTGGTTAAGGTGAATTACGCATTTTATGGATAGGGTATGTTGTTTACCAGAAAGCAAGGCTTCTTGTTTTGATTGTTTTTCTTTTTTTTTAAGTTCACGCTTTATCCCATATATAGTAGGATACGTTTGTTTTCTTCCATTCATATATTTCAACCGTAGCAGCGTTTAAAAATTATTTAATTAATATATTATAGCACTATATTTATTTAAGGAATAACTAGTGTTAAAACTATTTTTTTTTTTTTTACAAATAAGCTCAGGCAAAATAGTTCAAAGAAAAGACGACAAAATGCGTAATTCAATGTGTACATTCACACTTTACAAAGGTCAAAAATTATTACAAATAATATAATAATATACGAAAAAAAGAGGTTTTTTAAGATTTTTAAACTAACATATTGGATATATTATGGTAATATATAGATTTATTGCACGTATTGAATCTAAAGTACATATAATCGATTTTTATTCTAAAATATTTTGTGAATTAGGTTAAATATAACGTGGTTTTCCATTAAACAGATGGAACTATAAGACAACTTCAAAGTTACATATATAGCATCGTGAATTTTATAAAAGTTCGTTCGGAATACTAAGCTCGTTAGACCGATTCATGGCCCGGAAAATTGACTAAATTTTCACCACTTCACTTTCTATGCTTTAGTAACAGAATGTCATTTGTATTCGTTTTATATATATTTAAAAATATATTCAGAATAATATGTTTGTTTCGTTTTGATGAAATGTGCGCGGACAAACATATATTGACCCTATGTAAGTATTATTTATCCCCCCACCCTTTTCGGTTTCTACAGCTACCTACATATTGAAGGGTATGTCTAAATTTATATGCACAAAAACATTTTTTTTATTATCCCTCTATATTTTTAAAATTAATAATTTTTATCTAGGTGTTGTGCAAAACTGATAGAAGCTTAGTATATCCTCCTCCAGATATACTTCACACTTGATTTACCGTATAAGAAAATTGTCATACATTTCCTTATCCATGTATGACGTATGTCATATATATACCTAGCATACATTACTCAAAGGTGTGTTGACATTAGTGTCGCTGATTTTCCATCATTTATAAGGCAAGCTGAGATTCACCCTATATTTCTAGTTCAACCTATAAAAACCAATAATAAATTTAATTAACATATTCTTTTGTAGAAAAACATTCCAAATTTAATGTATATAAATCATTTGTCATCGTCATTATTAATCCTTCTAATTCCTCTAAGGCATTTTATTTGTAATAACTTTTGGTCATAAATTTTAAATCCTATTCGTATTGTCAATGCGCACAGTAAAGTAGAATAATAATTAAATTATATTTTTTGTGAATGTCTTACAATTTAACCGAATTTCGTTGTAGATATCGTGTAAATGTATTTTCTATTATATTTTTTACGATTATAAAGTAATATGGGAATATAATTACAATACAAAAAAATAATTACCAAACCAAACGGTTAAACTGAACTTTAATACTTAATGGCTTGAATTAACTAAACAGATACTTAATTGTTTGCGTGTAGAATACTTTTTTAAATGACATGAGCTTATAGACTTATTGATTTGTTCATTATTATTTAAAATTTTATTAACACTTGTTTCACGATATTGAGGAAATGTTGATATTATAAATGGAATATTTCTCATGGGTTGAAAAAATAATCACTACAATTTTCTTTTCTAAAACGGCATTATCTATGTAAACCACAAACAATGTGAATGTAATAAACATCCCTTATTACTTTAAAATCGTACTCTTTTCAAATTAACATGTACATATATAGCGTTAGATATCACGAAATCATATATAAGAATATATATTTTAGTCGATATTAGATGCATTTATATAAAAACTATGAATCCTAATATAAAGTAACCTATAAAAGACAAAACTCATATTATATCGTATATAAATGTAACTTTATTGTCAATTTCTTTATTTTTTTTTTATTTATTCCGGCTGTGATCTCACTTTGTTAGGTGTAAATGTAAATGAGTTAAATATTTTACTATAACATAAAATTATACTTAAATTTTGTTGAAATAGAAAGAATAACGTATGACAGATAAAAACAAAGAGCTACTATAAAATTTTAATTGTGACAGATTATATTTGCGGAAAATTGTAATAACGTGGTTTAAAATGTTATGTAAATTTTAATTCAAATTAAATAAAAGTAAATAATAATTTATTAAAATTTATAGTTTTACAAAATGGAGTTTGTAAATGTTAGAAGTTTAATTATTACTTTGTTTCAAAATAGTTTACCATTTTAGTTACTTACTAAACTGTTACACACATCACATCACAGGTTAGTACAGAAAATAAATATTTTTTATAATATTTCAATAATATTATGTTCTGTTTTTTAATTTTGGCAAGCCCAACGTGCCAGTAGAGCACCAATCTCATCGCCAATGTGCGGTTGTCCAAAAACATTATGTTCCACAAGAGGAGAATGCAGGTTAAAAAGAGAGCAGAGTAAAATATTACCTTACTTTAAAGTGAGTGCCACTGTGTGAAATAAGTGACACGACATAATGTCAAATTGAAGACGCCAAAATTTTAAGAGCAATTTGTTTTTTTTTACAACGATAACACAACGATACTTAAAACCTTTTCATCCACGAAGCCACTATATTTTGTATATTGTAATTGTTTAAAATATTTTTGACAAACCTTTTCTTTTCAATTTTTTTTAGATCTATCATATTTTTGTTTGTCCTATTAATCCTAGTAATATTAAACACATGAAAGTTTGTGAAGATGGAACATCCATGTTCCACTTTCACGCAAAAACTGCTTAACAGATTAAGATGAAACTTTACGATTATACATATATCTTATGTATCAGAATAATACACAGGCTACAATTAATGTAAAGATTTTGCATAATTTTGCTGTAATATAACAATATTATTAAGCGTGCAAAGCTACTTTGGGGTTGCTAGTTTCAAATAAATCGAGAGAATAAAACACATATATTTTAGTTTTTAATACAATTAGATAATTAATAATAACATTAACAGTGTAAAATGTATTCTTTACATAGGCGAATAATTTGCATAGGTGTTGTACTGGAATTTATTAAAAAAGAAAATTTTATTATAATAAATAAAAAACTGGACTTCGCTAGTTCAAGGTTGGATTTTACACTTGGATAAACATGCACTGCAATATAAAAATTATATGTTTTTTCTATTACTTTTTGTATAAACGTGTCCTGAAATCCTGTATTAATATTTTTATCATTTTCGATTTTAACAATTTATATTTTTCCTTATAGTTGAAAACAATTATGTTATTATTAATAATATATTATCCGGAATCCAAATATAACGAAATGGAAAACATAATTCTAAATATGAATTTAATATGTAAAAAAATAAATATGAAGTTTAAAGAAAATAAAATATTGTTTATGGATTTATTTCTAATTACGTTTCTAAGCTAAGAGTAAACCACTGTAAAAAATAAATTAGACAATGTAGGGTTAAGTTTAAAACTTAATCTTGACGTAACTCTATTATGCAATCCAAAAAATCGACTATATCGCTGGGTTTGTGCAAAAATGGCAAATTTTAATTTTTGAAAATGTTAAGTTAATGTTACTAGCAAGAGACGTAATCATTGATATGTTTTATTCAGCTTCACACAGTTTTCTTCGCATCGCAGGGTAGGCAGGGGAACCTAGTGCTAAGACATTCCGTTCTCCACTTACCATTTAATCGCATTTACAGAGTCATTGCGCCAGGACGACTTAAAAAAGCGCCAATTACGTTATGCAAAACTGAATTATTGTAAAAAAAATGACTTTCGTTTTACATGTTGTAGCAGTAACCAATACAATTATTCGATTTGAACATCGTTTTATGTTTGTATTTAATAAAACACAAATATATATTTTTAATCCTAGCTAACTCATTAGTTTAGACTATGTTTAAACAACCTCATATATATACTTCCATAGAACCAAATTTATATGCAATGTTTAAACATACTTTGCATAACTGTGAACTTGTTAATTTTTGCGTATATAATCTACACACGCGTTTGATACTCATCGTTCAGCTTAGGAGAGCGTAAAATTCCTTTATAAAAGGGTATAATTTTGTTCTAAAATATCTCTTTTATGATAAAATTACGATTTCTGTTCGCATCGTAAATTTTGGAGGTTGGGATTTAATTAAATTTAATTTATATTTTTATGTTATTAATAACACTAGTAATTATAATTATCAGTTTGTCATGATTTTTATTCAAAAAATAGCTTAACGTTAAGGTTTTATGTAATTTTACTATAAGATTTTACTTGACTTTAAGAAAGATTTAAAAAATATAAATTTATCTGTACACAGATAATAATTTAAGTATCTTTGTATTTTTACTATTGTATCAAGAAAATATTTAGTATCAAATTCACTAGCTCGTACTGTAACAGATAAAAAAATCATTATTAAAACATATAATCATTTAAACAAGGGATTAAACGAACTGAAGAACTGTGCTAATTTAATTATGATATAGTTAAATTTAGTGTTAAATTTATTGACAATCGATGTTAAAGTGCCAAATTTAATGCCAAAAATCTTCTTCTTTTCCTTTAATTTCCACTCTTCTTTATTATATTCTGGATATAATCTAGTAAACTACTGTTGAAATTGTCTTTTAATGCTGGAGATTGCTGGTTCGCTATCCACATATTGTGTTTAAAATATAAATAAAAAATATGTGAAATATTTACTATCTCAGAAAAAATATATTCTAAAATAAATTATGTGTTAACACATTGAAAAAAATATGAAGATAATTTTTAATCACTAGTTTAATAATAAGAAATATATATAATGACAATTATGTACCTTTTAATAATTTTCAGTGCCATAGATTTACTTATCTTTTTCACAGTCGCACGCTTCTGCCCCTACGTCGCGATTGGCCTCCTATCATACTTTTTTAATATTTAATAATCATTATTTTTAAGTATGTTTGTTGTCTTTTGAATCATACCTTAGAACAAAGTTATCCTAATATCTTTTATATAAGATAACATAAGATTTTTTAAATCTTTTTTCTTTTATTAATTCTTATATTTATATAAACACAAACATGAGTAAAGCTATAAAAGATAAAGTAAATCAAACATAATATTAATATAATAAGAACGAACACTGTGTATCAACTGACAGTTTGGCAAAATGATTTCAATGTATGCACATAATTAATTTTCCATTATAAATACAACTTAGGACGAGTATGATATTTATTATATTGATTAAATTTTATTTTTTACAACACAATTTTCGAGACATTGTGTGTTGAGTTCCGCAACTCAACGCTGCGCCCTTTCCTCGCTACCAGAGCAACAGTAATATAATCTAGAATTAATATATTATTGTCACTACAACTTTAAAACATATTGTATTACTATATTGTAAAGTAATTGTTTATTTTGTATTTATCTTAAATTTTCTAGAAATCATTTACATGTTCATTATAATATTGCATAATTATTGCATTTTGTAATATAAAATACATTTGTTAGTAACAATTATGTTGTTGAACCCTGTTTATAAATAGTATTAAAAATATATTATGTGTATATTTATCCTATTTTGTTCTCGTTCTATTATTTAAAAAAATATATGAAATATGTTATATATATATATAGAGTAAAAATATGGTATTAAGAAATATTGTATAAAGCTCCAGTATTAAAGTGATTTAATTTACAATTTATAGTTATTTCTGCAAAGAACCTATTAAGAATATAAAATAATTTATATATTCTACTTAATTATGATATTGTTTTTCCAATTTTAAAGACTCCCTCGATTTTATAAAAATGTACTTTCTATTTATTAC
>FASU01028418.1:0-12727 GCA_001486225.1 Heliconius pardalinus sergestus
TATAAGATATAGGATAAAAAATATTTAGTATTGCAATCATTTCAATTTTAATAATTTTAATGGTAGGATTTTAGAATAAATTTTACTATTTTAAGGATTACAAAAAGTGAGTTATTGTGTCACATAAATATACAACTACTAACTTTATGTCCAGGTAAAATTTATAAAATTATAATATTAAAAAAATCATAATATGATATAATTTACAGTACATAATTATTATTAAGGGATAACAAATAAAACCATCAATATTTAACACATCTATATATTTACATAATAATTTTAACAGTGCCATTATGGGAAACATATAGATACGAAATTTTAAGAGTGATTACACTCGCTACTGTATCGAAAGCAAGCTACAAACAATATTGCCAGGACCAAAACAAGTTAAACATGTAGATAGGAATGTGTTGCCAGATTGCAAAATTTTCATTTGACACTACACTGCGGTCAGTCAAATCTTATAGATTTAAGTGAACATAGTATAGGATGCTGCCGTCAAATTAAAATTTTACAACCATCAATAATTCCCAACTATTGCAAATATAAGAATAAACATTGATAATTGATATTTCATAATGATATAAATATATTATATAGAACAAGAAATATGTTATAAACTTGATGTTTGTTGTGCTGTAATAATACTGCTCATGTAATAAATTGCATTGGTTTACAGAATTTAGAGATAGTACTATAGATTATGTAGAGCATAATAATTCTTAATGCGTTTTGAAATCCTATAAACTACATCTAAATACACAGACATTGAATTATAGGAATGAATTGTAACAATAAAACATTTTACATCAAATATGTATTTTTATATACTTTAGTTGGCGAAACTAATGCACAGTAGTACTTACGGTGTAATGACATGACCACACATAAAACATTCTGTCGACTTAACATTCCATTAAATATTTCTAAACAGCGATAAAATTGTACGCATTATTATTATAATATATAATTAATTAGGCAAAAGGAAAACACTTAGTGTAATATTATTATATTTCTAAGAAAATTTAAATAAATGTTTTAATAATATGAATGACCATATGTTATTTAATCGGTGAATTTACGGTTAGGGTTGCGTCCGAACAGAGCGGTACGGATCTCTGGCAGCAGCTGCTGGGCGATCAGCTCCAGGCGGGACTCTAATGTATTGCAGATCTGCAAAGAATATTATTATTATAAGAAATCTATTTTTTTTGCTTCATACTTTTTTCAACATACACATACATTTCAGAGGGAACCTAGTGTTAAGATATCTTCACTCTCCGCCCGGCGGAATTGACCGCCGCGCTTTGTTTTGTTTTTACAACGAGGAAAAGTAAAAAAATTACTCCTCTTTTGATACTCGAACCCACAATCGCGTTTATAATCAGAAAAAAATTACAATTTTATTATTTAAAATTTAAAAATAATTAAATTTACATAATGGACACTATCAGTGTATGTCTAGTTAGTAGTTATTTTCATTTATAGTTCTGATTGAGTTCCTCCCCTCAACATACGATGTCTCGAAAGGTTAAACGGGAAGTGGTGAATCTACATATCCATGCTAGTATAAGATAAAAAGTTATAAAATTACCTTAATGCGGCCCTTAGCCGCAATCAGCTCAATACCACCGCAAGTGTCAGCAGCTAGATAGTTGTCTGCATCAATACTGAGCACAACATCCTTCTTAATCTTGGCTTTATAATCATTCTGGGCTCGGCCAAGCAGAGACTCTACTAAGCTCTTGTCGGCCTGTCGCACGCGGAGTGTCACTGCGGGCTCTACCAGCTGAAAATTTATTTATTTCTAATGTTCTATTCCTAAGTTTTATTATTTGAAAAAAATATATACAAATTTATAACTAAAGAACTTCCAACAGTTACTATATAGTTTGATGCCCAATATCAGAGATAGATATTAATAATCTAAATCATAAAGATATTGTATATCAAATAGGTAAAATTTATTAATATTTCAAAACAAATACAAACATACACATAAAATTAATGTAATAAAAAACTCATGTCTATTAATTAATTGAAAATGTTCATAACAATAAAACATAATAGTTATTTAGTACCTGGAAGAGAGCCTGCACAATGAGGGTAACAAGCAGATCTGAGTACAACTTGACGTCACCAGGCACTTCAGCCAGGCGCTGGCGTGCCTCGTCGAGTACTGTACGCACATGGTCTTCACGCACTTTAAGTACCTTGAGACGGGCTTGGTTCAGCATGTTCGAAGATTGGCTGTAAATAAATTGATATTTATTAATGTAATTCATTAATATTTACATTCCAAAAGTAAATACAGAACTTTTTAATTAATAAAAAAATATTTAAATAAACCAAAAAGCCCGACTGCATAAAACTAAAAAGAAAATAAATAAGCCCAATAGTTTATTAGGGTTGGGGCCTCTTAAAGTTATGCAGGGTTTGTGGTATAGATTTTGATGATTGAAGAATTACTTATAGGTTCCGACTGTTAATACACTAGGGGATACAATATCAGGTTAAAGAATAACACATGTCTAGTTTTGTCCAGAGGTAAAAGAAACCTATTGTCGGGGCGCTCCATTTACTTTAACATTCTTCTTATATTATTTACTATGATATACTATCAATTTAGTCTAAGCGGGGTAAATGAAACCTAGAAAGACAGCCAACAAGATTGACTGATCCTGATCAGAATCCTTCCTATCAGAATAATGGGCTAATAGGGAATGAGAAAAGCACACAAAAGTATCAATTGCAAGTCCAATAAGATTTATATTCAGCAGTGGGAGAATAAAGGTTGGAGGAGGTATTTTTTTGTTAGCTTCATACTGAACTTCAACAGGTATCTGGGTAGGTAGAGAGAACCTAGTATTAAATCGCTCTATCATCCTCTTTCAGCCGGAACTAAGGAAGAGACCCAGAAAGTAGTCAACAGCAGAATTTTAATTTTATGCTAACATGTAATCATCATTTTGTTCAATACCAATATATTAAACAAGTGTTAATTTTATTGCTCTTTTAACATATAGTAACTAATGTAATAGAAAATAGAAGCCTAATTCCAATTATTTAAGTACTTTGTGAACATTACATTACAAGTTATTTAATATAAGAACTCTCATTAGCCAAGTTCTTTCGACTTTTTTAATCTACATTTTAGATGTTTTACCCTCATTATAGCATAATCTAGTAGAGATTCACATACATCTTTTTTTGGAGTTCTACTTGTTTTTCTTTCTTTTCGTAATATTCCATAATCTTCAGGCGCTGTTGTTGGACAAGGCGCCCCTTTTCAATGTTGAACTCCTCTTCGGCCTTTGCATCGATTTCTTCGGCTTTTTCATTGGCCTCTTGTTCGATGAAGGCCATCATGTGCTTGATCTATAGGGAAAGGCAAACGTATGAAAAACATCTTCATTTTAGTGAAAATACCTTAAAGCACTAATGCCTGATGTTAAAATAAAAGTCAGTATAAAACATTGGAACTTGCAAATCAATCAATCTGACAAAACCCATGTCTATTACGACGTGTAAAATTTTACAGAATAATAGGTGGTATTATTCAATATATTACCTGCTTTTGAACATCTGCGTCGCTGAGCGCCATGGCTGATAGTTATTTTTTAACACCACTAACACGTAAAACGGCCGATATTGAGCCAGAAATTAAAAAACTGGCCAGAAGAAGTAAGTCGACGCCTATCAGACGTGCTTCTTCATTGAACAATCATATGATCATTAATGTTGCCATGCTCGTAGGTCTTTTACCACTTAAAACCATAGACAATTTTTCAAAATTTACAGCATTTTTTTCACAAATATTTTTTTTATGATTGTTTGATGATTTTTGGTTAAATAAATGTGGTAAAATTTGATAAAATATAATTATTTTACAGAAAAAATATATTCTATCCATCTAAATGAAAAAAAAAAAACTTACTTATATTTGACGGTATATTTATTTAAAAACATTTTTCCTTTTAGAATGTTTTATTATAATAACATATTCATCGATATTGTATGGTTCTTTGATTATGACGTTCCATGGGTGCTATACATCTGTTATAATGGGATTTATTTATTTACATATAACATTAAAAAATACTATATAATTCGGGTACTTTTAAAATAAAGTTGACATAAATATAAGAAGTATTAGAGCCAGTTTAAGAAATGAGATATTTGAAAAATAAATAAAAAATACATATTTAGTATAGTGTACATAAATTAAATTGAAGACATATGACGCATTGTAAATTGACCAATATGAAAAAACGATATTCTAAAGGAGATACCCCCCTTAAGGTTTGTATTCAGTTTATTGTAATATTTTTATATAAATATAATATTACTTATATACTTTACTTATATAGACCACTTTAGATAAAATGTTGATGAAATAGATAACATTTTATTAGTATTTATTTCTTCCCTAGTTTCGAAACATTTCCTTAATACGGTAACCCTAAAATCGTGATTAATCGTATTAAGTCAACAGACGTTCTCAATAATATTTATACGACATCATTTTGATTATTATATTTGGAAGAAGTACTAATTATTACTGTTATAATTATTTTTTAATAAAATACTTTGGTTACTGAACCTTAATAGATGTTTTTACTTTAAATATGAGGGTGCGTGTGATTACATTTACTTGTTCCGCTTTAACAATATGGCCGACAGTTGTTTAGGGTAATGTGGCGTTCGACAAATCTGAGTGATATTGTTTTCATTTATTTTAGATTTACAAAGATGTATAAAGTTTTAAGTTTTTTATAGCAGTGTTTCATGGAAAGGCTGTAATGAAAACACTTTTAATTTGTGAATAAAATTCTGTATGTAGAGCAATTGCCTTAGAAATTGAACAGTCAACAAACTTTTGTTTGTATCCTCGAGTGGATATTTTTATTTCTGCTAGGAAAACTCGATTATGAAACAACCATACGGTTATTAAAATATTAATACAAGGACTGAATTGAACACATTAGGTAAATATTATTTATTTTAAGAAGAATTACACTTGAAACGTCCCCGTCGCCATTGTTTGACAGTCGAATAAATAACCATCTTGATATATGTATACCTACTAAATTTGTTATTATTGACTCTCCTTATCAAAATTATCTATATATTGGACTATTTATTGTACATCTCTCTTCAAGTAAGACTTTATAATTTTTATTTGTATAAGCTGCTGCCATATCCAGCTGCTTGCAAGCTGCAAAAACAGATTTGGATACATCAACATTTTTACATTTACACGTTACCTACCACTTACAACACAACAAGAAGTATAAATTAGCTTTATTAATAAGTTTAAAATTTTAAATGATTAAATTAAAAATTGTCCTTTTAGAATATACTAGTAAGGAAATAAAAAGTGTACAACTTAATTCTAAAATAAAATATATTGTGTCAGAATACTGTATATCTACTATGCAATTTGTATCCGAAGTTAAATTCAAGTATTATTGGAAATAGAGCTTTCAGCATGAAATGTTAGTATCTATTTATTAAATTACAGTTATTCTTGTTATATATTATTATACCTAATCTGTTTACATAAATAGCGACTTATTGATATTCAGATAAGTGACAAATAGCCCTTGTTTGTTATCAGACTAAGAAAATACTTATTTAGTAATGTGTAGTTACTAATATTTGAATTAGTAATTGTGATGATAAATTGTATCTTCCAGGGTATGGCAAACCTGAATTTCCAACAAGCACCTAGAAGCCTAGCAAGTGGAGGAGTTCCAGGGAGAGTTGGTTCAGGATTGGTTGGTGGAGTTTCAGGGCATGTGACACCGACTTTTGGTGGTGCCCTGTCACCAGGACGGGGCTCCACAGTTATGCCAGGAGGAGCTCCACCTACAATGGCATCTAGGTCAACATTATTTGGACAAAGAACATTTGCAGATCGTAGAGTGCCTATGGCAACACCACTGTCACAAGCAAACTCAAATTCAATGGTGAGAATTACTTGAATATTCATATATATCATTTCATAAATCAGTGTTTACTAGCATTGAATAAGTAAACATGTTTCATACAATATTGAATAGAAGGAAATTAAATTGCTTAAAGCTGCATAAAGCTGGGGCCGATTTTTCAAGTATTATTTGTTGAATTGAGGAACCCAATGTTCGGCTTTGTCTACTACAATGGGGAAATTAAAATAATTTAAAATATAGTAATTTTAAATAATTGGTTGTGGGTGCACAACCAATTATTTAAAATTAATCAATCAGATGCTGTATGTATAATTTTAAAATAATATAACATTTTTTTGTACTATATCTAATAAAAAAGATTTTTTTAAATACTTAAATACATATACATACTTCTTTTGAATACATTGTATAATTGGATTTCATATTCATTATACAGGACTGTTGGTAATTCAGTATATTATACGTTGTAGATGAATTTTTTTCACTAATTGATTTGGTTCTATAATATTCAATGTGGAAATATAACAATGGCATTTTGCTATACTTTGTGTTTATATCATATTGTAATAGATTTATTTGAAATTTAAGTTTATAATTTGTTTGTAAGATACTGCTTGCAAAAGACACTAGTAAGCTTATGCAGAAATTTTATTTTAGCAATTAGTATAATTATGTTTTTTGTTGTCTACTTCGCCTCAGGCTTCTGATGCTAAATTTTAGCAGGTAATTCCTAAATAATATATAATAATAATAAATAACACAAAATTAGACAGATTTTTTCAACTATATTTTGTATTCTTCAGTAAAATAATTATACATTCCAGGATAGGTATATTTCTGTTTAGAGTATTATAGGATCAAATACATTTGACATCCATGACAATGACATCCATATTCTGTTTATGTGAAATTATTTATCAATATTCCTGTATAAAATATTTTTGTGAAAAAAAATATTTAGACCTGAACCAATTGACAAATAAATAATAAGAAAAAAACACCTTACTACTATATTCTTATTCTTCTACTTTTCAATCTATTCTACACATTGAAAATGTTATATTGTATTATTAATTAAATTCATATACCATTAATACTTTAATTTACAAAACAACCTACTGCATCTGTGTGAATTTTACAAGAGATATCGAAAATGTTTATGTTGGTAGATATTATATTTAACCATATATTTAAAACAATTATTTTTTTTAAATAAGTGGTCATGGAAAATATATATGTAACTATATGTAATTTAAGAAAATAATATAAAAAATGTTTTATGCTCTTGGGGTTACTTAAGATTAGTGTCCGACTGAATATTCAGCTTTAGTTCAAATTAGTTATTGCTAAAAAAGCTGAGGCCAAAGTTTCGATTTCAGCCAAAAGTTGACCAGACCCAAGTCTAAAAGTTCTGTTTAGATTTTGGCTTTTTGTTTTGTTATTTGTACACTACCCACTTGTAGTCTAATTAAATTATTTTATTAAATTATTTTGAAATTGATTATATATTGTTTCGATTTTGGCTGAAGAACATTTCGTTCGGACACAATCCTAACACGGCTAGACCACTAGCACTATAGTCCATCTATCAAACAATTAGTGACCACCAATGGTATGTATAGTCGAGTATGGCGAATCTGTCGAGGTTCAACGCGGGAAACTACCACTCGGTGTTTGGCGAGGGTGGTGACACGTCGACGCCGCCGCTCCTGGACCTCAGCGAGTTCCCGTCGCTGACGGCTCGAGGGGCCGGCGACCAGGCCCCCACAGCGGCGCCTCCGCCCCCTGGCTCTAAACCTTACGGTATGTTGTCTATTTTTTTTAAATTCAAGCTGTATTCTGTATACGAGTATAGCAGGATAGACAGAGTGGACCTAGGGTAAAGATATTCAGTATCAATTTCTGTAATTTTTTTTGAGACTGATGAAATTCATAAATGTTATTATATTCTTTACCAGTGGGCCCGTGTGGGCTACGCCCACTTAAAATAGAAGTATTAATAGAGAAATTGAAAACTAAAGATTCAGTCAATTCAATAAAATAGTTGTATAAAATAATTGCTACGGCAATTAGAAAAATTGTCGAGCTAAGTACTTATTATACTAAATTGACACTGTTTAAATATGAACCGATTGTAATAAAATAAACCCTACATGTTTTCGGAAGCTTTCCAGAATCCAATAGTCAAAACCGCGTCTAAATCGGTTAAGCCGATTCTGATATTAGCGATTACAAACGCACTGACCCTCCTACGATTTTATTATAAGTATAGATTATTAGGGCTCTTAAAATGTTGAAATGCTTAGTGTTTGTTTTGTGCTTTCTAACGGGATTTGTAAGAAAACTGACAAAGTTAAACTGCTAAACTTGTGTAAAGATGAAAAATACAAAAGGCTTTATATATTGAACTAAAATCCTAAGTTTCTAAACTGTCAATTTGATTGCTCTCGAACTGATGACCTAAATTTTTGCTGTTCCGTTAAAGTTATTGAAAAAAAAAATTGACTTGATTGCATGGCCCAATGATTATGTCAAATTGAATAGTAATTTACCATTGCAAGGGACTTTACCAGATAAACTATTTAGTCAATAATTCGTAAAACTCATTAACTTTACATGACAATATATAATCCAGAATTCGTTTTTAGTTTTTCTTGTAAGCCACGTATGGCAGTTTGGGCAGATAATATAATATATATACATAGGTGCATGTTGAGTGTCAATCACCTTGTCTTATTGGCTTGAAGAAATTAAAATCATTTCAAATATAATCATTATCCCATTGAAATCGAACCCACAACCTCGGCGTCAGTAACTAAGAGTCAGACAGTGCCCTACAAAGCTAGTAGTACTAGTAGTCCTAAAATGTATATAAAGAATCACCTGTCCCAGTGGGTATGGTGAAGCAGCCAACATCCGAGCAATCAGAGTTCACGATGTCATCAGAGGACTTCCCCGCGCTGCCGGGCACGTCGGCGGGCGGGGGCGCTGGTGCGGGCGCAGCGGGGCACCCCCCTGCGCCCGACTACGCGCCTGACAAGGGGGCGCCCCGCAAGGGCATACAGACCTCGCCGGAAGGTGAGTGTATTGTTTTGTTTACTTTTTGTGCTTTTTTTTACCAGTGACACTAAATTTATAAGAGTAAGAGAAATTTTATGGTTAGGGATCGTTCAAGTAATACGTAGCACAATTTTTGCAGATTTTAAACCTATCTTACCCCCCTGCATGTAACGTCTTCCTAAGTCTTTGAGTTCTCTGAGAGCATTTGCGCTGTACACTAGTACGAGTGAGTCCTTGAGTACTTCGAGTGGCCTAAATCCTCTTAAAAATACTATGATTAATAAACGACAAAATATATATAAATAAATGCCATAAATAAAAATCTATTTAAAACGGGAACACTGGATGCCATGTGACGTCAGTTGGTCTTGTAAACCAATATTATTAAAATCTGTTACGAAGGAATTCGCAAGAACTCATTTAAAGATTTTTTAACATAATATCAACTAAAATACTCAACTCAACTATGCATTTCTTGTTGGCAAAACGGTGAATCTAACTGAACTTATTGTAGTATTTTGACCTCCTCTCCTACCCCAAATTACATTAGGCACTTTTTGAACATCCCCTTAAATTACAGGTTTTCATTTAAGTAGCCATAAAATAAAGAAAAAGTAAAAGTACTCTAGTAGGTTTAGTTTTAATTATATGCTCTTTGGATCCTTTGGTTGTATAGAAAAATGATTTTATAATTGTGTTTTGTTGTATCAACATCATGTTCATTTTTTCTATTTGGAATATAATAACAATATTTATATTCGATGAAATGAAAGCTATGCTATAGTTTTTTGGGTATGGGATAAATTTGTTAGAAAATTTACTTATATACAACTATATAATATAATATATAACTCTTTAATTTATTGGTTTTGCTTTGAATGAAGAAATCAATATTTAATCAGTGCTTACTAAGCAATAAATTGTTATATTACTAAAAGGCAAACTAATGTTTTTAGTTAAATGTATAAGATTTTGAGCCAGTGCATGTTTATATATTAACGTTAATATAAAAACTTGCTATTTCTTTTGTCCTCAAAGTTGTCAATCAAGGAGCACACACGGAATTTTATGGTGTGTATGATTATTTGAAAAGTAAGCATTTTTTGCCAAATATCTTACTTATATTAAAATTTATTAGTAGTTGTTTTAGGTTGTGTAGATTTTCTGAAGTTTTCTTTTTTCTTTTAATAGAGATAGATAGGTTTCTTTTGTGATAGTGGTAACGTTGTAAAATATTGTAAGTAATTTTGTTTTTTTTTTTAATTAAATATTTGTTTCATAGCGTTTTTTTTCCCTTAAATACGTAATTTGTTGTTGTTAATGATTTTATTGTATTTTTTTTCATGGCATGTCTTTTAAATTTTTGTATTATTTATAGAAACAATAACAATTTTAATTTTTTGCATGTTGTAATTATATTTTTATTTGTGTTATTATAATATTGTATGGTACACTAGATGTTTTTACTTTATAAATCTTTTATATATTATAATAACATAAAAAAAAATATTTTTTACAGGCAAAGTGACGAATATACCAGAGACGATGATACCCAATCAATTTGGCATAGTGGGTCTATTAACGTTTATTAGAGCGGCGGAATCGGATCCGAGTTTAGTGTCTTTAGCCTTAGGCCAAGATTTAACGGCTTTGGGACTAAATTTGAATTCACCTGACAATTTGTACCTTACCTTTGCTGGGCCTTGGGCGGATACGCCGTGCAGGTATTTGTTTTTTCTATTTTTATTTTATTTATTTATGTATTACTGTATTGGCCAAAGAAAAATACACACATGCATATATAAAGGAAAAGGATTTTTGGGAAAGGAAATTTGCATTTCTCGTTTTGTCAATTTGAATCTATTTTAGTATTTTGTGAATCGGATACATCTAAATATTTCCCAAAATGATGTCGTTAATATTATTTTGTAAGCTCATTTTAAAGTGTTATTTGTGATTACTAATGCAATTAATTAATTATGAAATATGGCCGTGGCACGAACGTAAACACATACTGTAAATACGAATGTTGTGGTTCCGCTTCACACTCAGAGGAATTATTTATTTTAATTTCTTCGTTCTGGTACGACAACAAAGCCGCCACTCAATACGCAATGTCGAAAAAATTGGGGGATTGCAGGGAGTGTTTTAATATAAAGTATGTGCTATGTAAAAAATGCGTGAAGCTGCTTCTGGTAATAATAAAACTATTATGTTAATTGTTATTATTATTATAATTGTTATTATATATTTCAATGTAATTTCCAGGCCACAAGACATGGACTACCACGTGCCCCCCGAGTATTTGATCAATGGTTCAATAAGAGAAAAACTAGCGCCGTTGCGGCTAAGTCGATACAAGGAGGATTTATTATTCTACTTATTCTACTGTTTTGTGGGGGACGTCCTACAGATTGCTGCTGCTGCGGAATTGTGAGTAGATTTTGGTTTTTATTTTTTTAATTAGTATACATTTTTATGTGTAGGCTGTAGGGACATAATCGTTAGACTGAAATACGATTTAATTTTTTCCAAAATCTCTTTTTTTTTTTAATTGTACTGGGCTTTTATATAGTAGTTTAAACTGGTTTCATTTAAAGTGTTGATGACAAAAACATTCTATATAGAGGGGATACAGAGTAAAGCTGACAAAACAAAATATATGTGTGTAGGGTGCGGAAAAAAGCCGAATAATACTGGTAAAACTTACTGATCTTAGGAAAAGAAATACCCTTGAAGGTTATATAACTTATCAATAGATACAGTTAATTTCAAACGCGGTAGAAGTAGGAGAGAATATTTTAAACAGCGATATTAATATATTTCCGTAAACGGAATTATCCGAAACTATCGGTTATAATCCGTAATAATTTTATATCAGTAATCGTAACAGAAACCGATATAGCTTTCTTGAAATATTTAATTTAGCCTTAGATGTAGATAAAGAGTAAATATTTAAATTTTTGCAAAGTCTGTAGAGTTGTCATATTTGAAATTAAAATTAAATGAACTAAATATTTTGTTACCGTCGTTATAGATACAACCGCGAGTGGCGGTACCACATGGAGGAGAAGGTGTGGATCTCGCAGGCGCCCGGCATGCCAATGGTGGAGAAGACGTCGACGTACGAGCGCGGCACCTACTACTTCTTTGATGCGCACAATTGGCGCAAGGTTAGTTGATGTTATTGTGATTATTTTTTTTTAATTAAAAAAAAAATCAGCTTCACGCTGTCGTATCCCTCACACAGTAGGGTAGGCACAGGGAACCTAGTGTTAGGACACTCCGTTCCCTTCTTATTCTTTTTTATTTCTTTACAATCTTTTGCGGTTTTCTTCACACCAAGAGGTGTATCAGTTCAAAATCTGGCAACGTTCAAGGGTGCCTCGCGTTAAATGGTTAAATGGGGTAAATACAAATACAAAATTGGTGGAAAAACACTTTTTAAATATTTTCTTGGGCGCACATATGATAAGAGGCGTGTTGTAGTACAGAGTTACAATGGTGTGTCTGTAAACGCGACAGGTTGAGGGTTCGGGTCCAGTCGAAGAAATTAAATATTTAATAATTTCAATTGGTCGCTCTGGCGTCGAGGCAAAGCGTCTCGTTGAATTCCGCCATTCGACACGGAATGTCTCCAGAATTCGGCGGAGAGTGGGGAACAGAAGCGTCTTAATGGGAAGGGCCTCTCAACCTACCCTGCCATGTGC
>FASU01028477.1:0-11013 GCA_001486225.1 Heliconius pardalinus sergestus
TACACCCAAATAGGATCAAAAATACAAAAACATCCACAATATGAAATTGAGTTTTATTTATTTAAATGAGAAAATAACAATTAAGACATAAGAATAATAAAGTACGACAGTTCTTAGTCAATTCAATGTGACGGTTGAGCTTGGTGGTCTCCGCACAGTTTCTCAAGAGATTTTGAGATTTCCGATTTTAGATTTAGGAACAACTCACGGCGCCCCTTTTTACTTTCTATGGCGCACTAGGGCGCCGCGGCGTATAGGTTGGGAACCCCTGCACTAGGATGTAGCCGCCGTGTTAGCTTACTAGGTTCAGTCTGACTACTATATTAAAAGGCCGTAAACATTTCCTCAAAAAGTGTATTCCAAATTACATGCTATATAGCTTGAAGCTTATCTTCATAAAATTTCCTTGAGCTATAAGTATATTTTACGCACTCGATAGTGATTGTCGTAATCCTGTACGTACGCATGTACTGGTAGGTGGGTACCTACTACCTATATTATAGTAATTCCTACCGAAAGCCGAAACAGACGTTCTTTATTTATGTTACAATGCATTTTGTTCCAAAATATAGGTTAAGAGAAGTTGTAAATTTTGTACAAACATGTTCTTATATTTGTTAAACAAACTCTGCTACAGTGCAGTGACGCAGAAGCGTCCAATACTAGATATAATGAGTTCTGAGTATGTATTTATTTTACCTTTTTACCTATAGAAGTCGTCGACGCCACGCGACGGTCGTGGATTTAGATACCTACGTGGGGAAACGAGTTATTCTTATTGCGTCTTTTTTGTAACAAGGGATAATGCGAAGACTTCCGTCACTAGACACGCAGTCTCGAAAATTGTGCGTTACGTCACGAAATGTCTTAAGATAAGGGTCCTTCTATCTACGCTGCTACATGCGGGATACAGCGTGAAGCTATACAAATCTAATTATATGTATTAGCATCGATTAAACTAATCACTTTTCTACTAACACAAAAAATCTACTAACACAAAAAAAAACAAAACCATATTTTTGTACCTTGCGGCGCCCATAAATAAAATAACTACATAATTCTCTGAATAAGTATGGACCCCACACCCACAACCATAAGACTTCCCATTGCACCACAATAGTTTCTTCTGGACTTATAAAACAGAAGAGTTTGCTT
Organism: Heliconius pardalinus sergestus; assembly: GCA_001486225.1. Lineage (NCBI taxonomy): Eukaryota > Metazoa > Arthropoda > Insecta > Lepidoptera > Nymphalidae > Heliconius > Heliconius pardalinus. Next base: position 1,156 of record FASU01028477.1, read on the forward strand.
GGTTGATCGAGCTGATCTCAGCAAATACTGGTTAGAATTGAAATATCTTTTTGTGTCTGAAAGTCCATTTATTAAAACTATAATATATTTATTTAAATACTAATAAATAGTTTCGATGTAACCCACAGTACCTGCGGTCAAAGTTACCTCGGGCACTAAGAATGGCATGCGTCATGTGTTTACGTCACAACGCGTAGTTATTTCCACAAACAAGCAGGCAAAACCGCAGAAAAAAGCTGGTACAGCAATATTTCTTTTTTTTTCTTCACCGTTTCCCAACACTTCTGTTTCCCATTTCTCGCTGAATTCTGAGGCATTGCGTGTTGAGTGGCGAAAATCAACGCCGCAAAAAGAAAATAAAATATTTCATTCACTCCCAGAGGTAATCGAACTTACAACATCGCTTTTACAAAAGCACGGACGGCCTCGATATATTTGTATGTATGTATGTATGTATGTATGCATATAAGAGAAAATACGTGAACATTTCAATTGTTTCGCGTTGTTTGTTTGTTTGTGTTTTCAAGTTTCAAGTGGTCGACCGCTCGTTTAATATTTATAACAAGTTGCTCAGGTCAGGTCTCTACACATTCCGCTCCCTTTTGTAGCGGGTAGCGGCCCTCTTATATTAAAGTCAACACTATTTTTAGACGCTTGGTGCTTTTTTAAGCTCGTATACTTATGTATATGTGTTATATGTACTGTAACCAAAGAGATAGTGCGGAACTTAACGCTGGGCGCGGCGCATCGAACCGCCGTGTTTACGGTCAAATGATCTATTTATCCTTTTAAGATGATATTAAAAATCAACAAAGTACCTGTATAATTGAGTATATCAGAAGCGGTCCGCGTCGTGGCACAGGGCCACAAGTGTCCGATTGTAAATATGACGGTGCGGGTTTGATTCCTACTTGGGAGAATAAAATACCTATTTAATATTTTTATTTCCTCGCTCTGGTTACGAGGCCAATCGCGGCGTTAAGTTCTGTCGCTCAATAAGCTATGCCTCGAGAAGTTTCTTTTCGTCTTCGTTTCTCGGAAGCTCCTTAATGGGAACGCACAGTCTTTACACTAGGTTCCCAAGGTCCCTCTGACTATCCTGTTATATGCGAGATACTAGTATTAACATTTCGTTCATTTAGACACATTTCTCAATACGTAACATTAGTATTTAGTGCTCAATCCTACTTTTTAGTAATATTATAAATGTGAGAGCTTTTGTGGGTGGATGTTTGTTCCACATTCACACAAAAACTACTGAACGGATTTAAATGAAACTTTGCAGTAATATGGTTTATACATCAGATTCAAGATTTTGTATATTTAAGCTATAATACAATAAGAGGGATAAGCGGGCAAAGCCGCATTTGTTTCGTTTTATCGGCGTGATGAAACAAAAAGCAGCGTTGAGATCCGCCATCTACACACTATGTCTGAAGACTTTGCTGTCAGTGAAGCCACACTGTGAATTTTATAACAAATTAAATACGAAATGTCAGTTCATTCGTTCTACGTAAATGGTCGGCTGACTGTGAAATGTTTTTCTATTAGCTGAATTATACTTGGCGCCTACTAAATATCGCGCTATATTTTGCTTTTTTACCCACGCTATATACAACCAGTTGCACATCGGTGCCATCATTGAATGCCCTCCCGGGGAACCCGCATGCTTTTTGTAACATTCTTCCAGTATGGTTAATACTTTATTCTCGTAAGTTAATAGAGGTTGCCATGCACTTTTGCTTAATTAATAGTTTTTTGTCGTTCCCAAGCAACCTGAGCACGTTCATCTTTATTGTATTTTCTTCCATGTCTGTGATTGTGTATAGAACCGTCGGTTTCAGCACCGTATTATGTTTAGCCAAAAATGCATCTATGCTGACGTTTTTCGTACTTTAGAAGTACACCTACTAAACACACTTCCCAGATATATCACTTTTACTTGTTCTAATATCTTTCCATTTACATTAATCTTATATTCACTTCTTTTAAATACAGGAACCTTTAGTTAGAACATTTTTTTAGCGGTTAAAAGCTATTTGCGTGGATCACATGCCTGCATTCGGTCGCGAGCTTCGTTTTAATGTTGATATATAAGCTTTTTAATGTCACGTTGCATAACGTTACCGTTACAAAGGAAGCAATGGTTTGGCTTTTATGTTATGAAACATTGAAATAAACTTTTTATATCTTTATGTAGATCGTTTTTTTATTTAGCGATATCCCGCATATAGCAAGCAAAGTAGGCGGAAATGTTAAGACGCTCCGTTCTCCCAAAACCGTCCAATATTTAAGACATTTCGTATTGTGAGGCGGAACACAACGCCACGCTTGGCCTAGTTACCAAGACGAGGAAATGAAAATATTAGATATTTCATTCCCCCAAGTGGTAATCGAACCCACAACCGTCGCGCTTACAGTCGCACGCTAGTGTTCCTGTTATAGAATCCTGTTATGAAATATAAATTATTTTAAAAAAAATATCAGTGCTGAGTGAAAAATATTTTAAAACATTAAACTAGACTGACAAAGAATAATATGAAAAAGCTGTATTAATTACAAAGGCAGCTTTAAAAGCTCAGTTTTTTTATAAGTGCATTTCATAATTAATACACCGCCATTGTGGCAGCGTCAACGACATTTAAATGGAATTCATATTTTAATATAATATAAAATTAAAATCTTAATTGTATCTATTACTATTTTAATTATAAGCGGCACAGCATCTGTTTGTGGGTTCGATTACCAATCGGGAGAAAGGTCCGCCACGCATCACGTAATCTCTCAAAAATTGGGAGATGTGCGTGGGAACAGAGTGTATTAACACTAGGCTAACAGATAAAGAATAAAAAATATTCGGTGCTGATAATTTTGAGAACGTTGTGTTGAAGAGAGATTGCCATTTTCAATAGTATAATTCTGTCAATTAACCATTCAAAATGAAAGGCGTCCAAATATACTTCTGTTCAATTACTTAATTAATTAAATGGCTTTATTCAATTTGATTTTTTTTCTTTTTACCTATATTTTTACGCGCTTTATTTCTGGCTAGAGCGGGAATTGAAAAAACAGGTAAAAGTTATGAAGCACGGCGTTGAACTCCGACTCGGTACGCATCATCTAGAAATTGGACGGAGAGTCATTAGGTTATGTCTGTAGCCAGGAAAAATAGTACCTAAGCTTGAAAAAAAGATTGTGTTTTCGTATTTAAGTGGCGGAACACAACCCTGCGCTGTCTCAATTACTTTGTGCGGAAATTGAATGCAAAGCATGCCACGTATAATGCTATTACATTTCTAAACTTTGCCACGTTCTCATACTTCTGCCCAAATCAAAGACAATTGTGTTAAACAACGGAACTGAACGCTGCATTTTGTTTTTTCCAGAGGGGGGAGTGGGGGAACAGAAAATAATTCATGTCGCCATGATGGCTTCAATTAGGTTGATGTACCTACCTAGGTCATTTTTATATTTTTCTTTTGTTAAAACTTTTTAATTACGAACGAAATGAATGAAACTAATATTTGTTTCTAGAGTGTTAACTGTTTATTTAACACTTTTATTTATTTTGAAGTCCAAAACATTTAAATGTTGGAATCTTTATGGCCGTTTTATGAATGGACTAATAGCCTACTTACTTTCTTTAGGCGTGAAAGCTGAGAATTTTAATTCGTTTGTAAGAAAAATCTAAAAAATATTCGTATTTTTTTCAGCTTTACAATGTATCCGCGTATAGCAGGGTAGGCAAAGGGAACCTAGTTAAACACTAGTCACTCCGTTCTCCATTAAAACCCTTCCCCACTACTTTCATTAATGGATAACCCATATTCGGGGACTCCCGAATGCTTCATAACGAATGAGTTAACGACCAATGAAAAGGCGGAACTTGACGCTTCGTCTGATAGGCTGTAGAAATTAAGTAAGTCATTCCGATTGGAAATCGAATTCGTAACCCTCGCGCTCACAGTAAGATACTGTTCCACGGCACCAGTACGGCCAATTATTGTTTAAATTACATTCCAAAAAACGTTTTTATATAGCTTCATATCCATTAAAAACAAGCAGCAGAGACTCCAAGACTAACAATCGCTTAAACATGACAATAAAAAAATAATAATAGCATTGTCTTAAAGCAACATCAAACGTCTTTAATCTTCTCTTGATGGTGGGATCAAAGAAAATTTATGATTAAATTTTAAAAAACGCTCTAAAATGTTTATTTTATAATTGACTAGTTTTTATCCGCAGCCTCGCTTATAATGTTCTAATTTAGGCCCATATTTATAATACTCGATTATATACTAGTGTCAATTATCAATTATATGTAAATAGTGTAAAAAATGGAACTTAAAAAGTGAATAAATTAAATCTAGAAGTATTAACCGACGGCGATGGTATCTCGTGACAGGCACGAGGTTGTTATGACACTGAATAATACTGTATTTAGTTGATTTTAGGGTTCCTTACATAATTTTATAGTTTTTACACTACACCATATTCCGCATTTATAAGGGTTAATCTAGTTCTACTTCTAAGATAATTCGTTCCCCACTTTCTGCTCAATTTTCGCCTTTTCTTGTTACCAAAGCGAGGTAAAGAGATGATTTAGAAGCTTAAGCTAACTTGTGTTGTTCCCTTACAACACAAGTCAAATCCCTACGTTAGCTACAGTCCCTGTAGACACGGATATTTTATATTTTAGCTTTAGGTTAGGTTAGGTTAGGTATACCTAACTCCACGCGATCTTGAGAAAATTGGACTAGACAGACAGACAGATAAACAGACAAGCAGACAGATAGCAAAGTGATCCGACATGGGCCTCGTTTTTTTTGGGACCCATTCATCTATCAACCTTTTGTAGTCCACTGTTGGACATAGGTCTCTCCTAATGTTTACCACTCTGTCTGGTCCTACACCCTTTGAATCTTTTGAGATACGGAACCCTAGAGGAAAATGTGTTTTTTGTATAGGTTAAACCACTAGACCATAAAAAATGACATTTGTACGGAATACTGCTTTAGAAATATTAGTTCGCGCTGGTTTTTGCTATGTAAACTATTTATGGCATATTAAAATATAGGTACTACCACGCGAGGTCACCTTCATTATAATAATCGCGATAAGAAATGTGAAGCTTTGATAAAATCTATTGTTCGACTTTATGTTAGTAAGTAAACCACTGGTAAGCACAGATTATGTGTTTATCTAACATTTAAAAAACTGTTTATAAACTAATAGCAGAAATAGATGCCAGACATGGCTTAACGGCAAAAGCGGGTGACTGTAAAGGCGATAGGTCGTGAGTTCGATTCTGACTCGAGGAAATCAAATATTTAATATTTTCATTTCTTCGCTCTTGGATTTAGGCAAAGCGCGGAGTCGTGCTCCGCCATTCTACACGCAATGCCTCCGAAATTCTGCGGAAAATTGCGGGCGGGAAACTCAAGCGTCTTAATGGGAACGGAGTATCTTATCCTGGTAACGTAGTGTTAAGGTAACGACAAACTGATAACCTGCTGTTCTCAAGTGGTTAAAAAACAAATTATTATATTTAAATTAATACTACAGTATTACTACTAGTTAATATTATAAAGCTGAGTTTGTTTGGTGGACAGTGCTAACCTCAGTAACTACTGCTTCGACTTGAAAGAATCATCGTGTTGAACACGCGGGCGAAGCCGCACGAATAGATATATACATAAGTGTTAACATATTGTTAAATCTCAACTAACAGCTCGATGGCAACTCGCCAAGCATGCCAATTGGAACTACGCGCGGATAATTGATACTGTCGATGAAATATTTCCACTGTTTTCCGAGAATATTATTTACATTACTTTATTTTATTGTATGTAACTGACGCCACTGACGCAATGTTAGGGTTGATAGTCGTGAGTTCGATTTCCATTCAGGGGAATGACGATTTTAACTGTTTATCTATTGCCACACTCCTGTAGACAAAGCGCGGCGTTGAATTCCGTTCAACCAGCAATGTGTCGTTGGGCCGTGCGTAGAGAACAGAGTGTAATAATACTGAGTTCTCTCTGCCTACCCTGCAATATGCGAGATATAGTGTGAAGATAAAAAACATTAAAACAGGAGATAATTCTAGTCCAACTGGGTAGACCTCATAGACAGATTTTTTACATAAAAGATAATATATAACAAAAAGATAAAAAACCTCTAAATCCGTGATTAAAATAATTTAATTTTTATTTCAGCATTCCTACCCTGCAACCATCCATCATCAAAATTCGAAAATATGTGCTGATATTCAAAAATCTAGTAAGCCGAAGACCTTATAATGGCAACACCGCCCGAGTCGCCGGTAGAGGAGCACGCATACGAATTAGAACCCAGTAGAACCCCGAAACCGATACCGGTAGCGTTGGAAGAACTGTGCCGACAAACGAAGTTTTCCAAACAAGAAATCAGAGTCATGTATAGAGGTTTTAAAACGGTGAGTTGAGTTTTTTTTTCTCGCTGTATCCCGCATATAGCTGGGTGAACTTTAAAATTATGTTTCTCTAAGAATTAGCCAGAGCCAGGTGCTTAGCAGATTTTATTTTTGTGAGGCTATCGTAGCGCAGTCGCAAAACCAAACTGTGACGGTTGTGCGTTCGATTCTCATACGGGAAATAATCGTTTTCATTTCGTCGCTCTGGTTACAGCACAAAGCACATTGTATACCGCTATGGAGAAAGGAGTGTTTCAACACTAGATTCCCTCTGCCTATCTTGCTATATGCGTAATACAACGTGAAGCTATATATAAAAAGACAAGGTTATTTAAAAAATCTGTCGACATTTAAAAAATAAGCCACACACGACAACAGCTGTATTTCCATTCAGGATGAAATAAAAGACTAAAAATTTCACGCTCCCATACTTTGGCGCTGTAATTGTTAAATTTACAAAGCGAATTCACAATTTGTTTTCAGTGTTTTTTTTTGCTTTTTATTTAACGCGCGGCTTACAAACTTACTTGGTGTTGTTTCTATTTGAAAAATATTATTATCTAGCGACCTTCGCGGCTTCGCCCGCTTAATATTATTTTATATTATAGCCAAATTGTCCAAAATCTTTAAATAAGTAGTAGACTATGTGATATTCTGATGTATAAGCTGTATTACTGTAAAGTTACATTTTAATTCGTTCAGTAGGTTTTGCTTGAAAGTGGAAGAAACATCCATCCTCAGAAACCTTACCGTCTTGAGTGGTGGAAGTCAACCCCCTGTTTTGTCTTGTTACAAGAGCGAGAAAACGAAAAAAAAATCCCGATGGTACCCCGGTTGGCAATGAGAATCAAGTGTTAAATCAACTTTTGTCCAATTTATACACAATGCGCTTTTGGTAGCGAAATCCCAGGCCCTATTTAGCCTTATTGAGCTACAAAAATCGTAGCTTTGTAACGACAAGTTTCACGTTGACATTGACACGTCCAAATTGCTGCACAATGATGGAGAATGGATTTCATGTTTTCAAGTAACATTTTAGAGACATTTGACTTTTGTTTGTTAGATTCGATTTCCACCCGGAGAAATGAATGGCACGAACACAAAGCGCGGCGTTGAACTCCGCCACTCAACTCCCAATGGCTTACAATTGGTAGGATAGTGGTGGGGAACAGAATGTTTGGAAGTGTTCAAATATTCCGTTCCCCACTATACTCTACCTTCTCTGCTATATACGGAATGATACAAAAATATGTTTTCAGCAGTGGCTATCTAATTTATGAAAACAAATGTCAGTCGTGTCAGTTTAACATAAACACTTTTGTATTTCAATTCAAGTTAGAACGTCCATGTTATTTCGACAAAGGTGTGGATGTATGGACATTGTCGGCCGGATACGTCGTCACCTGTCGTGTGGTACAGGCGGGTCGTGTTCTAAGGTTAGGTGGAACACGTTATATTTACAATATGAGCATATAAGTATTATCTTTTTTTTTCAAATATGAAAATATGAAGCCTGAGGCTACTTGCCTGTCTGTCAACACTATTTTTGCCCAGATCGCGTGAAGGTATCGAGCTGAAATTAATATCAGATATCCAGGTGTACGGTCCCTAGGAACAAGAAAAAATAAAACCAAGTCAGTCAACGCAATCAAAAGATACGAGCTCTCACTTCTTGTCAAATTTCCTAATTCTAGGTTACCAATTTCCCTATAGGTTTTGATTACGCGCTGAAATTCATACTCGTACAAAATGCGTTTAAAACGAAACTTAAGCGCTTTAATTTCAGGTTACCTCCACGTGTTCTTGACAAAAACTAGCAGCCGGATCCTATATATCCTATAGGAGTTCCATTTTTTCTTTTGAGATACAACAATTCCAAACTAGCATTTAGATTACCTCACCCTCAACGCCGGCACGACTCACATCGGACGTTGCTTCCAAGTCCAAATATATATAACCGAAATGGTAAATCTATTTCAATAGAATTTTGAAGAAAATCGATTTAAAATGCTTGAATTGCGACGATAGCGTCATATAACAATTGGATAATATTTTATGTATTTTTCACTTACTTCTTTTGCTTGATGTCATCTGTAAACGCAGTGGTTGTTAGTTCAATTACTATTAAAAGCATTGGCTATGTTTGAATTGACTTCCCAGATTTGGTAGGCTCATCACGCATTGTCTTGAAAATTGGAGGGAAATAGTGGAGAAGTATCTAAATACCTACTAGGTTCCCTCGGCTTGCCTGTTATTAGGTATAGAGTGTGATATAATGTTATATATGAAACTGTTAATATCTTTTTCTTAAGTTGGTTAAAAATCATATTCTAACCCATCCAAATAAAGGCCACAGCGATATCTACTTAACCCAGAGAACTAGGCCGCCTCGCTTGCTATGTATATTTACATTATTATTTTCCCGCCTAATGAGTTGCCGGGACTGCTAAAATATATAATTTAAAATCTAAGGGTGGAAGGAATAAAATGATGGCATGGGTATTTTAGTTTTTTTAGTAATGGGTTCGATTCCCACTCGGGGGAGTAACATATTTAATGTTTTCATTTCATCACTCTGGTAACGAGGCAAAGCGCGGCGTTAAATTGCGTCACTCAACACGCCCACGCGAATTCGGTGGAAAGTGGAGAACGTAAGTGTCTTAATGGGAAGCAAAGTTTTTTTCTAAATACCCTACTATGTGCGAGGCACAGCGTGAAGCTAAAAAAACTAGTATAATAGTTGTATTGATACCATAGTGGCGCAGCTGGCCAGTGTATGAGGCGGTGCGGACTGTCTTAACACTAGGTGCCCTCTGCCTACTCTGTTATCAATTGAAAATGAAAAAAGTGTAGATATACTCGTATAAATGTCTCAAATTAACTGAACCGATTTTAATGAAACTTGAACTGTTACCAACCCTAAGATAGAATATAGGTTACCAAATTTACGTCAAATACCTCGATACAACTTTTACTTTCTGAGATATTTGCAGACAAATGTACAAACACACAAGCTTGGAAGTCTAAAATTCTAAATAAGCAAAATAAAACTTTAAAAAAAAATTCCCTGAGCGGAGATCGAGCCAACCCGTCGCATCTCTCTCTTTAGATCTCTACGGTTTTAGCTGTTACCTTATATGGAAGTTTATATTATATAGCTTGAAGGTAACAGCTGGTGAACTTTATGCCTTGTAATATTGGAAATGAAACTAGGATTTTTTTTCATTGAAACAACAAATATTGTTTGGTCTACCACAAAAGTTACAGTGGGAAAAAAAATTGGAAACGAGGCTTTTTTAGCTTCTCGCTGTAAGCAGAGGGAACCTAGTATTAAGACATTTCGTTCCCCACGCACCGCACTGCTTCAATACGTATTGTTCGAGACATTGCATATTGAGTGG
>FASU01028488.1:2284-12571 GCA_001486225.1 Heliconius pardalinus sergestus
CATACGTTTAGGCAGATGTTTTTAAACTGTGCCTCAATGGATTCAATTGGCATTTGTCATTAGTGAATTTAGACCGACGCGACGTTACAATAGAATATGTTCACACGTTTAGTTTAAAATTGCCCTTAATTGTACAAAGTTTATGGGGAAATACCAACAAAATGCTTTAGCAATTGTCATTTATTTTACTAATTACAGCTATTTCATTTTTTTTAACCTTCACGCTGTATCCCGCTGTAGCAGAGAAGGCAGAGCTCTTTTTTCTTATTAAATAACAATAATTCAGTTCCTCAAATAAGGATCGAACTCACAACTGTTTACGTTTTCAAATTAATATGTATATAAAAATGTAATTTGTTTTATATATATTTAATCTTTTTTTGGAATGGACACCTAAATGGAATGGAAATAGTGTTTTTTATAATAATATTCTATAATTTTTGATAATATTCCATATTTCATGACAAACAAAATGATACAACTAAAAGGTTTAAATATAAGTATAATGTAAAAATACATTGTAAATACTGTCTAGCTTCCTTAAAACATTTCCTAAGCCTTTATTCGCTCGTGAGCGGAACTGACAAAGGTCAAAATAATATGAAAGGCACAATAAATGCATGAAGAATCAATGGTATTTAATGTGAATAAATATACAAAGTATTTTTTTTAGTTTAACGTCGTATCCCCCACAGCAGGGAGACAAAAGGAACCTAGTGTTAAGACAATTCGTTCCCCATGCACCGCTAATTTTTGTCATATTGCCTACCAAGTGTCGGAGCACAACGCCGCGGTTTGTCGTCTTCATCTTCATTCTAATTGAGTCTCAAGTAAAATAATAAATATTCTAAGCAGTGACAGAATAATCTGTTTAGAACTCTAATACTTGTAATACGAATTTTGGTAATGACATCGTGTAAAAGTTTTTATTCTAGTCTTGTTTTTATTACAAATACTTTCTACAGCGAATTGTAAATTTATAAAAACAACCACAAAAAGAACCTAATTTTAGATTATCTCTTTTTTTTCGAATGGACTTCTACGCTTCAGTTGACATTTAAAAAAAAACTCAGCACTATAAGATAGATTAAACTTAAAATTCGCTTCCTTAAAGGTTTATTTAAAAATATCTAATACAAATGTCGTCTTGCCATATTTTAAATGACTAAAAGTAGTATGCCATACATTATTTTAATATAATGAAAGAAAATTCTCCATAGTACAGTCTTTAGGGAAGCAAATGTGTTTTTCTAATCTAATCTATCATAAATTGCTTGGTGGTGTACAGAGTGCCTTGACACTAGATACTCCCTACTACGCGAAAAAAACGTGAGACTAAAAAAAATTTAAGCTGTCGTGACTCGTGACGTAAGAGCACAGGCTGGCTCACTCTAATAAAAAGGCAAGGCGTTGTATACCGGCGCTCAACACGCAATGTCTTAAGAATTCGGCGGAAATTGGGAATCGAAAGTATCTTAATGTGGAGTTGAGTGCCTTAACACTAAATTTCTAGGTTCCGCCTACCTACCCCGCTATAGGGTAACGTAAGGTATATAACGGTAACGTACCTATACAACGTAAGGTATCGAACAAATCTACCATAATATTGCTTAAATATTTAATTTTCATGAGAGGGAATCGAACCCACAACCTCTCGCTGTTACTGATGTATTACAACTGACTGACTGCTCTTGTTATCGTTCATTTATTCGTTCGTGGTTCATTAATATTTCGTTTCGTTGGTCAGACGGGAGAAACGAAATATGTTCGAAAATAAAAAAATAAGAGACGAAATGAGTCAACGAAAAAATTCCTTTGATAAAAATGGAAATCTTTCCTATTCTTTTCATATTTCTATCTTTATGAATAACAATTATCTATATCTATAGAAAAATAAAATATCCATAGTCCAATAGCTAAGTCATGCATAATCGCTCAGGGACACATAAGAAAGCAAAACAAAGAGTAACGGAAGTGTTAGCAAAAACTGTAATTAGTCACAAACAATCGATGAACTGTTAAAGAGACGGTTGATTGCAACTAAGTTACGCTCGTGTACGATTGTAGTGATAATATTGATAAAACATATATTAATTGATTAAGGCCAGGCTGTAAGGAGGTTATGGATTCAATTCCCATTCGAGGGAATTGGGGAATTATTATTTTGTTAGTTTTAGGCGGAAAATGGGGAACGTGTGTTAATGAGAACTAATTATCTTAACACTAGGTTCCCAGGTTACTGTACCTACCATGCTATGTGTGGGATATAGAGTGAAGTTGAAAAAAAAATACTGGTAGCATTGGTTACATTAGTAGCTTGTTCTTAATTTATATTAATCGTTCATTCATTAATGCAAATAAATCTTTTATAAGCAACTGGTTGACAACAGAAATAAACTATGTTACATAACAACAATTACATTATGAAAAAAAATGCATGCACATTTAAAAACATAATGGTTTACATATTTTTTTATAATATATCCCATGATAATTACAACCGACAATAATATACAATCTATATAGCTTATATTATTTTATAAAATTCCTACATAGATAATTCAAATATAACTTATTGATTGATTGAGATTTTAACCTACGGCCATCGTCTTCTGTTTGTCACATGCACTTTGCAATTACACATAACCGATAAGTGTATGCATATGTATATTGATGGAATAATAATTTTGTTGTCAACACCCAAAGCCTTGAATAATCATACATAGCATAACTTCATTAATATGTAACAGGCATATCAGGTTGCTTATTCACTTGGTATCTTCAACTCCTTATTAAAATATTCTTTATTTCCAGCTCTGGAACTAGTTGGACCTAAGGGAAGAGTATTCGTCAGCCTGCTCTTCAATACAATGTTTATCCTTGGCGGAGTCTCTGTTACAGTACTATCCTGGTGGTTACAAAGCTGGCGATATCTTCTATTAGTCATCTACATACCAGCTATCTTAGTATTCTTTTATTTATGGTCACTCACTGAGAGCTTTCGATGGCTTTTTAGCAAAGGACGGTACGAAGAAGGTCTAAATGTCCTTACAAAGTGTGAAAAGGTCAATAACGTTTCTGTACCCAAAGACCATTACGATCAAGTAGAAAAACAAGCCATGAAACAACGTGATGCGAGAAAATGCGAGGTCTTGGAAACAAATCAGTCCACGTTCAAGCAATTGCTTCTATCTCCGATGATATGGAAAAGACTATTCACATGTTCTTTTCTTTGGACCGCGTCTACTCTGGTCTACTATGGTCTTTCGATCAATGCCATAGAATTATCAGGGAATAGCTACTTGAATTATATTGTAGTTATAGTAATTGAGGCACCGGCCAATGTCTGCAAGCTGATTTGTTTGGACAGATTTGGGAGAAAACGCGTGATAGCCACAGCGTTTATAATGACTGGCGTTATATTAATTAATTATGGGTTTTTGCCAGGTAATTATGATTTTTTTACGATTGTAATACGGCGATTGTGAGTTCGATTCCCACTCAGGGAAATGATTTATCTTCATCTGTGTTCCTCCATTCAATATACAATGTCTTGAAAATTAAACCTGGACTATCCTGATATTTACGCTATATACTCGGTGCGAAGCAATTTTTTTAACATATTTCTCCTTGTGATATTTAATATTAAGTTTTAGTTTACGATTTTAATAAAATTAAAAGTGAAATAGAAAAAAAACTTAAACTCGGTAATTGTTTAAATTTCCCGCCTCAATTTTTATTTAAAACAATCATTCTATTCCTAATGTATTTTGGGAACTCAAACGGGAATCGAATCCACAACCTGTCGCGTTTACAGTCACACCTTGTGCCCCTGCACCGTGACGGTTTCAATCCTTATGTACTAGTATAATATATAAAATATTATAGTCAAAAACATAATTTCAGGTGGTAACTGGTCAACCGCCTTCTACCTCGGTGGCAAATTCTTCATCACGCTCGCTTACAATTCACTGTATATTTTTGCGGCTGAGGTGTTCCCGACGAATTACAGGACTACCTTGCTGGCGATGTGTTCTACGATCGGACGAATAGGTTCCGCTGTGGCGCCGCAAACACCTTTATTGGTAAGTTATTGATATTTTTGTTTATTTTAAATATGTATTTGCAAATGTCCAAAAATTTAAATTGTTTTAGGCAGATGAACCTGGGAACTAAGTGTTAAGATACTCCAGTCACATTAAAATTTTTCTTTTCTCCACTTCTATACATTCTGCTGAAGTCAGAGTTCGGTGGAATGTATAGAATGGAGAGTCTTAACACTAGTTTCCCCTACTTACGTTACGATATGTGGGACATTGTGTGAAGCTGAAAATATAAATATTAGGAAACATATAATGTGGCTAACGTTCAAATTTAAGGAATTTTGGTTAAATATAGCCTTATTTAAAGGATTTTCATTGCATAAATTTCAAACATTCTATTTAATTTACAATATTACTATTCACATATTCCCATTACAATTCAAATCACTTCATATTAATTTTAATACGAATATTACTCGTCTGTTATATATCTGAAAGTAACTTTTATATAAATCTATAACATATTAGGTAGAAAATGTATCTAAATTTACAACTTATTCCATCAATTTCCACGTAACTCTTTGTTGTTCATAAAATACCTCTCTTACAAGTTTCCTTTTATTTCAGTCGAGATTCTACGAATTCCTGCCGACATTAGTGTTCGGCGTTATGTCGACGATGTCAGGATTCCTTGTCCTTACTTTACCTGAGACAAATAACCAAAAACTGCCGGATTCACTCAAAGAAGCTCAAGCCCAAGATCGTAGAGAGGAGAGTCTAGAAAAAGAAATAAGCAATGGCGATGGAAAAAAAGAAACGAAAACTAGATTATAATATTGTAAAGACTGAACCTTGTAATGTTAATTGTTTTCTGTGGTAGTATTATCTATGTACAAAGTTTTTCAAATAAAACTGTATATTTTTTTCAATATACCCTCAATATTTATAGAGAGATTTTTCTTTATATTCCTTATTCTTTATATCCATATAGCAGGGTAGACAAAAGGAACCTACTGTTATGTAAAGATTTTTGAGACATTGAGTATTAAATAGCGAGGAAATGAAATAACTCATTCCTCCGAGTGGGGCTCGAACCCACAACCCTCCGCTTTGTGTTTACCAGACGACGGCTTTAGAAATTTTAATTAAGAAATATAGTAATTGTATATACGAGTAGATACATATTTAGGTATGAACAGCGTACTATCATCTAAATCGCTACCAAAATTAATATAAACAATACATTATGGTATTTAAATTACAACTGTTGAGTAGAACAGCTGTGTAATCTATATGATTATTAAACTAAAGTTATATAATGGTGATTGCGTACTTGTATAATTTTAGCTTAGTGACAAATAATTTGAAAATTATTCCGTTACATTGTTATTTTCCGTCACGTTGTTTAAAATATTAGACAAGAAGAAGAAAAGTTACATTCTTGGATTTGAGTTTCTTGTCTTCTTCTTTAGATTTATAAAAGTTTTAGCATTACTAAAATAATACTATGAGTTTATTAGCGTATATTAGCTTTAGACAAAGGTAAAAACTGGATATTAAATAACTACGAACACTAAATTAACATTCAGAACGCATTCTTATGTCAAAAACCAAGAAATCAATAATACTAGGCTAAAAAGATAATACTTAATTTCCACTGATTCGACGCATTTTCTATATATATCTATAGAAAATAGATTTGTCCACGAGTGACAAAAAAAATCCGCTTAACGTCTATAACATTGAAATTGGCTAAATAAAACACCGTGTATAGTCTCGTCAGGCCGTTTAAGGATTTATATTTTGAAAAAGAAAATAAGATTTATTTTGTGGAAACACTATGTAATACTCTCCGCTTCTTGCCATTTTTTATATATTTTTTACGTAACTCACACATTTGGAGCGTATTGAATTACGGAACTTAACACCGTGCTTCATCCTGTTACCAGAGTTATTTAAAACAAAATACAAATAACAACATATTTCTTAATTAACTTCTGGAAATAAACTTGTGACCTTTGCTAATAAAGAAACATCGTTCTATAATAACTACAACAAGCATTAGTGACACAAATATTAGCGAAAATTTACAAGAAAGTTTTTTCATTGTTAACAAAATACGAAGATTTAAAGTGAATTAAAAGTACATTAACAAATAAATAACTTTATATCATTTTGCATAATAATGCCATATCTGCTTGCGTTAATTACGTGTATTTTTTAAATACATCACTAATCTATTTATTTTCATACAAAAAAGTTTTTTCAATAATAAAATGTCTCATTGTAAATGTTCGATTTCCACTCGGGGGCCGCCATTTAATACACAATGTCTCGAAAATAAGGTGGAGTGTAAAACGGAGTGTTTCAATATTAGGTTTCCTCTATACATTGGCGTAGCCAGGCTTAATTTCTTGTTAGTATCAATTACGAGGTGGGCACCAGACTATTCCGAGGTGGGCACATCCTACCCCCCTCCCATTCCTATGCCCATGACTCTGCCTACACTGCTATATGCAGGATTCCCCTTAAAGCTAATAAACTTTTTTATAAAATGTGTCTTTTACTAAAATTGTAGGTACAAATATTTAGATTTTAAAAGAAATTATAAAATGTAATTGTAATTCTATTTCTATTTTATACTATTTTTAGCCTACCTTTATTATGCCCTTGATTTAAATGTATTTTTTTGTTTGTTAAATGTTATCAAATAATGTAAAACAGCGAAGAGAAATTTGTTATTACAAAATAATAAATTACAAGTAAACACAATTCAATTGAAATCTCACGTAAATCACTCTGTGCTCAATACATAAGACATCATAAATTATAATAAAATGCATAATTAATTTAAATTACTTCATTTTATTTTGGTTTGAAATACTTATTGTATCTTAGAGCAATACTTTGTTTCTTTTTAGGGTTCCGTATCTCATAAAGTAAAAATCCACCTGTCAAGACCACTTATCTCGAGATCGCTAGAAAACTCAGTACCAAGCAAAAATTTCTAAAATTAGACAAATTGCTAAGGTCCCTTAAAGCACAGAAAAAAATTATGCGTCATTTTTGCTACATTTTCTTTGAAAGTCGCTGCGTAATCAAGACTTATAGGGAACTCTTAGTAGACGTGCTCTTATGAAATTTGACAATACCTAAGGGAAAACTTACATTACAGTTGAAGGAAACAATCCGAAAAGTGAAAGTAGGTATTTCACAGAAAAAAATCATTACAAATATATATTTGTAAATGTGTTGATACAAAATGAGTGTTTCAGTTGACCTACAATCCTGAAATTGGTACGGAACCCTCGGTAAGCAAGCCCGAGTCCCAAGTGAACTATTTTTATTTGTTTCTTTCTATTCCGCTACCTACCATGCTATATACAGCGTGAACATAAAAAAAAACAATTTAATCCAACAAATAATATAAAAATATCAATTAAACAAACAAAACGCTATATCATAATAAGCACGCTCCCTTGTTTTATGCGGCCATTAAAGGGGCGTCACGGGCTACATTTAACTTTGAAACAAAATTAGAGTTGATGTATTTAAAGCGTTTTTCTTTAACGTTTTCGCGATCATAATTATTCGTTTTAGAACGTGATCCCATTCCCAGGTACGTGACTGAGTGGACTAAATTAAAATGGCCGAATGCGAGCGGCTAAAGGCCAGTGCACACGTTTTTACTTACAGATTACAAAAAATACAGATTAAAAAACTTTTGTCACTGAAAAATATTATGTTTTGTAATGTTTTTTTGTATAAATTATATGAATATTGTAATAAAATTTGACGAAAAGGTTGTGGGTTCGATTGTCATACGTGGAATGAAATATTTAATATTTTCAATTTCGCTATGGTAATAACGTAAAACGCAGCGGTTAGTTCCGCCACGCGACATTAAATGCTTCAAGAATTCGGCGAAAAATGGGACGGTTTGCTGAATGCTGGACGAAAGTGCTTTATTGGGAACGGTTTACATCAATCAATTAAAACTAAAGCCTTACTTACCTACTTAAGTTTTGCAATATTTATAAATTGTATTTTCTTATTTTGACAAAAAAAATATATCTGCAAATACAGCGCACAAGTATACCATATAATATTTAAATTTTGTGCCCTATTGTTATTAAACTATACGAATCACTAAAGGCCGGGCCTAGATAACATATCTAGATCTCTCTCTATATTACTTACGTAGAGAAAGAAGCATCTGTCTAATACTTACTTACTGATAAATCAAAAAAATATCTAACTGTGAAATTTTATAATAATATTTTCTGGAAAATATGTTCTCACCTTAACCATTCGAATAACCAAACGAATGGTGGATTGAAAACTTTACTCTCCAAGCATAGATTCATAACACGTTTTTGATGGCAGCGCATATTTGACTAACTTTAACACCTTTATCCTATGTTTGATTTATTTCTTATTATTTTTATCCAGTTTCACGCTCTAACCCGCAATATATTTGTATGGGGCATACAGCACGAAGCTGAAGTATATACAGAGGGAAACCGTAGTTAAGAAACTCTGCACCTAATCTTCAAGATGGAGACACTCTCTGAGTGGCGGAACTCAAGATCGCGTTTTGTCTTGATGCCATTACACGAGAGTATAAGGAAAATTAATTATACCCTTACTCTAAAAACACCGTAAATTCACTTTACAATGCCAATACAAATTCCAAATATAACTGCTTAACTGTATAACGTTAAAATAACGTTCCAGTGCTATGGTCGTTTGTTCTATTTTAGTCTTTTAGTCCGACTGGACCGCGGTGGTGCAGCAGCACGGCGTCTGACTGTAAAGGCGATGTTTATAGATTCGATTCCCACTCGCGGGAGTGAATTGTTTTTATTCCTTCGCTTCGATACCAAGACAAAGCTGGGCGCTGAGTTCCGCCTCATCATGTCTCCATAATTGGGTGGGGAACGGTGTTCCTTATCATTAGGTTCCCTCTGCTATACCCAGCAAAACCATGGGTAAAATAAGAAACTCACAAAAATAAGTACATATATAATTCCCTCAACCTCATTCATTCCATTTAAAGCCACAACTCAATCACATTCAATAAACCCCATCTTAACTTCTCATAAAATTCCATTTGATCAAAATAATTAAGTTATTATCCTTATAAGGCTATAAAATTTTATAATTACCACTTTATTACCATTTAATATAATATAATAAAACAAATGACAGAGAGATATGAGGCCAGTCGTTGCGCAGGGTATTCTGGGTTCGATTCCCATTCGAGGAAATGAAGTATTTAATATTTCCATTTTTCGAAACTCAGCACGCAATGCCTCCGAAATGCGGCGGAAAATGGGGAACAGAGTGTCTTAACACTAGGTTCCCTCTGCCTATCCTGCACGTGACAGCGTGACACTAAAAATAATAATAGAAAGAATATAACGTAAAATCCGTCTCATATATATATATATTAATATGAGACAGCAATAAAAAAGACTCCCAAAGGGTAAGCGATACGCACAAAAACGATTTATAAGTTTTTGCCTTTTGACGGAATACATGAATATTAAACTAATCCCGGGCCAAAGTTTTTACTTGGAAATATCATTTAGAGAGAACCATTTAAGTCACGAGTTGTAGATATATTTTACTTTCGTTAGTTGGCTCTTAAAATATGTTATAATTTATGTTTTAAGTTTTATTTATTTAAACGTGTTGTCCGAATCCTAAATAATAGAAGCTAACTTAATTGGGCCTAGATTTTTGCTTAGAACTAATATGCTCATGTATTTTTTATTATATTTACCTATATTTAGTACAAAAAATCAGTTTTGATAAACAATATTATGTAAACAGAAGTAATTTAGGTAAGCAAAGATTAACGTCGAGCCTGAAAATTAATAGCAGGTCACCGCGTGTCGGTATGACAAATGACGAGCACCTCTGCGTATTACGTTGTGTTGTGTTTGGTAAAATTTCTGGGGTGGGCACCAGATCATTCAGGGGTGGGCACGGCTCCTCCTCAATCCTCTCCCCCCTTCCTACGCCAATGTCTATAGGGGAATATCTTTGCGCTAAGATTCCTACACTACTATACGTAGCGTACCTTTAGCAATACAGACAGAGAGTGAAGCTAAAGAAACCTAACAACTAAACAAATATACACAAAATTTTCCACAATCTATACAAATATACAAAAAAAATTCCACAATCTATACAAATATCCATAAAATTTTCCACAATCTATACAAATCAAATTTAA
>FASU01028494.1:0-19908 GCA_001486225.1 Heliconius pardalinus sergestus
AAGTCGGTTAAAAAAAAATATATTTAAAATGATTTGAAATGTCATTTTAATATGTTTTTCCTTTATTTAGTAGGGCCATGGAAAGTATCCCATAGGTTTTGAATATGCAACGAATTTCATACAAAATCATTCAAAATACATCCACTCGATCTCGGGATAATTGGTCTTGACAGACGGACAACAAAGTGATCCTATGGGAATTTAATTTTTTCCTTTTGAGGTACGGTATCCTAATATACCTATAAAAAACACATAGAATTTATTTCCTCTATTATATTATTAATCATTTATTATTAATATATAGTAATTACTATACACTTGTTATTGAATACTAAAGTAGTCCCATCATTACGTGTGGCATTAATTGATTTGAATAAATTAAATTAATGTTCTTTGTACATAATATATCTGATAATAGCATCCTAAGAGAAATACAAGGTTAATATCCACAATACTATACACACTAAGGATGTATTTATTAAATCATACTAAACCAAACAAGATATTCTATTTACTTAATTAGCTTCACGCTGTACTACCAGCGCGGTCGCCGGAGAGAATGGAGTGTTAAATTCTACAGTCTCTGCGGCAACCGAGAAAAGTCCCCCTACCTCTCTTACCGCTTTTCCTTCAAAAATCTTCTATTCCATTTACATTATACTGAATTAAAAAATACAATAATTAAAATACATATATGGATTGCATGAAACTCGTAAGTGTATGTAATTGCTAAAGTTACTCGTTGACTTTGCCTAGATCAGTGGCAAACACTGGCGTCAAGACTTTAGTTCGCAACTTTAAGCCAACCTCTGAAATATTACCTTGACTTCAAGTTTGGCAAGGTTTGATCAGGGCTGGGAATTTCAAAGCTAGTTACGACTTGCGGCTGCAATCGAAATCATATTGCTAAAATTATGTAGTATTTACTACTATCTCGGTAAGCATAACGTTGCGTGAGTGTTGTCAGGTAACTCCAAAGAAAATCATATATTTTTTTATAGACCTACCTAAATATTATGTTTTTATTTAAATTTCAGGTTGAGATGGAACCTGTGTGACAAATAATTTCGTTCTCACTTTCTATTATTTATTGGAAGTTCTAAGAAGATCAAGGAAACACCTGTTTTATAATAACAAATATTCTTTCAAGTAAAATTTGGACGTAAAACTATCACAATCATTAGAAATGCGACATTTACTCCACGATGAGGACTCGACGGCGCCACTTTACGTTTTATAAAATAATATTATTTTAATACGGTAGGGTAATTCGTTAAGCCGATAACATCTGAATTTTATACTTTGTTAAGGCAAGTTTGTACTACTACTAACACGACAACCTTATCATGAGATTGACCTATCAGTGGTAAAATGTAAACAAGTCTTTTATACGAGGGTAAGCGCGTTGGGTATTTGTAAATACAGCTTTCTATGTGTAGGAAACGATTTGCCGAGGCGAGTTAACGCGATGTTATCGCCGTCGAGCTCCGGAACCGCCGATAACGAAATTGTTTGAGAAAAGACCGTCTTTATGTAAATTTCTTTATTTCACTTCCCTGATATATTAAGATCCGTTTGTTTATTCCAAGATTCTGTGTTAAAGTTTAAAAGCAAAGTTTGCGAAATAAAGATTGTTCTTTTCAATTGACGAATAACGCATTTAAGGAGTTTTTTATTTAAAGGTATTAATACTTTTCACATTATTAATATTCTAAAACCGTTTCCTTTTAGGTTTTGTATAAACATAAGCTATTAAAAATGTGTTGGTACATATAATTATGTTCACATAAAATAAAATACCTCACAAAACTGCTCTAAACAAATATTTAATATATAAGAGCTTTGCAAATCTAATATGTCTATTACAGTTGGCTTGTATTTGCTTTTAGGCTAAACGTTAGTATAACGTTGTTCAGATTTGCTATTTAGCTCACAAGTTGCTGACTCACGGAACCGTATTGAATTTGTAATACTAAACTAGAATATATTAAGGTAAACTTTAGATTCACTTAACATGACAAGGATTTGCTTTGTTATTTAAGTGCTTCTAAATCATTTCTTTGTAAATATTTACAATTAGTTTTTAAGCACTTTGGAAGACTATTGTTATATTTTAAATTAAATTCTATTACTAGAAAACTTATAGGTGACACTTACAAGTATATATGCTGCTTATAAAAGAATAGAGAGGTTGTTTTCTTTATATTATAGAATTGTCTGCTCTTCCTTCATCTTACGTAAACTTAATCATTAATAAAAGTAGTAACACAGTACCTACACAAAATAAAAATGTTTTAAAAGTTATATTGGGGTTAAAATATTTTATATTTTTGTTTCCAAAACAAAACAGGGCTCGTTACGGTCCTATGCACTATTTTAACAGACAAAAGATAATAATTAAGAGTACGCTAGTTGTTAAATAGCATCGCATTCGGTATATTATATTGTGCATGAAAACAGGTGAATGAGTTAAAACGTTTATTGACTTATTATGCAAATAGATGCATTTTGCACGCACGGACCAAAACCCTTACAAATGTGCTATATTTATTTAATGTGACGGCTTTGGCAAGATTAGCATCTGAATTACGCTCAATAGGAATGCCTATTGGGTCGATCATGATGCCACATCAAACGAATATCGATAAACTTGGACATAAATGGAAAACGAGGTCTTCATTATCTTGCTTCATCATCGCATACAGTATCATTATGAATAGCATTCTACAATACAAACGCTTTAAAAAACATTCGAATATTTCTAGAACAGGTGTTTCCAGTCGTGGCGCACACTATATACAAAATAGGTTGGGAGTTCGATCTTCACTCGAGGAATTTAATATTCTCATTTTCTAGCTCCGGTAACGATGCAAACAAGCAATGCCTCCAGAATTTGGCGGAAAGTGAGGAATGGAAGTGTCTTAATGGGTATAAAACGTCTTAGCACTAGATACCAAGGTTCTTTCGGGGCACGCTCGAAACGCCATAAATTAAGAACTGAACTGAACTGAAGTTTTTTCTTGTGAAGTGCGGTGAACCTACAGCGTGAAATAAAAAAAAAGAATAACCCAAAGCATACTCATCCAAATGAGCCCTTCCCATCTTCGGATGATCAACAAAACGTCATATTTGACATCCGCATTCCTCACGTTCTCTGTCATTTAGCAAGAGTCGAGTAACGGTGTGGTGTCACGGATGGTGTGCAGTCATAACAAACCATAAAACGAGCCTCAACACATAAGAGGAAATTGCCTGGCTGACATCTGGTTACAGTTATTCGAACCATTGTCTTCGTCACTCGGGAATATTACCGACTTCGAGCTATATGGCATTGAATTATGTATGTATTGCTTGCTTGTCGGTACCGGTAGTCTCTCTATATACTCTTCAGTAAGTAGACTTTGTTAATTAAGTCAACTGCAAGTTGCAAATAATTTTAAATAGCTATGAACTAAATATTAATATGTTTAACATTTATAGTGCAAGCAAATCTGACTAGCATTTATTATAAGCGATTGTTATCAGTACAAATTCAAACTACGTTTAGAGGCCAACGTGGCGCAGTGGTACAAGAATGTGACTATAAAAACGTTGGTTGTGAGTTTGATTCTCTCGGAGAAATTAATTATTATTTCTTAATATTTTCATTTCTTCGCGTTAGGCAAAGCGCGGCGTTAAGTTTCGCCTCGGAAAGTAGTGTCTTAAGAATAGGTTCCTTCTGTGAGCTATATGCGTAATACAGCGTGAGGCTAAAAAAACTATGAAATTTTACGTACAAATAAAAAAATACAATAAGAAATAATCATGTATTTTGGTGATATCTCTATGTAATCTCTAAATCTGTACAAAAGTAAGTGGGTCGTTAGTCATTCATCATTATTACAGAAGCACAAGCCGAACGCCTATCATTAGCTCATTTCACAGTTTATGCATACTTTCTGAAACAATACGTGTTGATGAAGCAAAGAAAAACGATGAATGCCAAACAAAAGTTAAAATCGCAATATGAGCGCTGCAACCTGCATATCGGTCCGCGATTTATAAACATTTTATTCGTCGATTGTTCCGCTTCTTAAATGCTTGCGTCATTCCATTGTTCTGAACAACGGACGTATATTTGCAATTAATTTTGCGTACAGTTTGTCCGACATTGTTTTAATTTTGCCTGAAATTTTGTCAGTTTAGATTTTTTTTCTATTTTTTTCTACTTTTAGCTTCACGCTGTATTCCGCACACAGCAGGGTAGGCGGAGGGAACTTAGTGTTAAATTCACAACGTTTCCGTTAAGACAACTTCTATTCCTCACTTTGGACCGAACTCAACGCCATGCTTTGCCTCATTACTAAAACTATGAAATGGAAATGTCTGGTATGGCGGCACGTCCAATAGCCGTAAGTTTAAATCTACACCATTTACTATATATAAATCATCGGTTTGATAACAATTTCTCCATAATATGGTGTCATTAAATTTCAGTCTCCTCCACAAGATTGAGGAGAAATGAGAAAAATTATAAATTGTGCTCTTGTTCTTACGCCAGTAACCCTTCAAACATTTTTCAAGGAAAAATATACATTCGAATACTTAACTCTACGTCAAGATATAAGCTTATTTATAAATGTTCCGTTATATTAAATTGACATGGCGTGAAAATTACACCATAGAAAGTTATGAAGGTTCGTCGTGGTTTTAATATGAAAATGCGACTACTTCGTATTGTTTTTGAAAGAAAATATTTAGAAAAGGTAAATGTACAGGTAAAGGTAAAGGTAAGGTGATATATGGACCATCCAGGACAAAAAAAAATCAATTTGACCTAATAGTTTCCGAGATCATCGCGTTCAAGCAAACAATTTGTTCAGATTATAAGTAGAATGTATAGATTTATAAAAAATAACAATTACTTAAGTAAAAACGAGGAACAAAAATACAGTAGATAATAATAGATGCTATGCTTAACCATTTATAATAATCATACATTATAAAACAAATATAAAGCAGTGTGAGATACGATTTATGCCGCCAGTGATATTGCGCGTTTCGCAGGCGGGTAGATACTCTCCATGCATGAAGGCACTCAGGAGTCGTGGAGAATTTTAATTGTCCTCCATTGAGAAATTCCAGCGCACAGAAAATTTTTACACCTAAACTTGTTGCTGTGATTTTGAAATTTAAAAATACAAGACCAAATCTCATTATATTCATACAAAAGAATAACAATATAAATAATTATGCATATTTTAGATATCCATATTTTTTATTGAAATATTCATGTATCTATATATCGTCCTAAGTACACGTTAATTATCATAATTCGGTGCCAATATAGTTCCACATTCCCTCAGCACACGACCTATTTTTCATCACAAGTGCTGTATTTGATTTGGCATTCACATTAATTTGCACCCTATTACATGGATTAAAGGTTAAATGTCGTTTGTTTTTGCCGTGTGAATAATTCATGCCTTTTAGAGTATCCATTCAATTAACGTCTCGACTTCGAAGGTGCTTATTATAAATGTTTCAATGAAGATAGACAACTCTATTGGCAGGGTCACGAAATTAATTAATCAAAATATATTTTCTGTGTATTTCGCTTATTATAAGCGAACTGAGCTTATCGACAACGGCCATAAACTGAATTAGGTATACAATCAGCCACACCAAGATTGGTTTATCTTATCGATATTTAATTAAGCGGATTTAAGGCAAAGCGAATAGAAGAAACAAACGTCAAGGAATTTAATTATAACGACCATTGATTCCGTCACGCTGTGTAAACAGAGGCTTGTAAGCTGTTTAATTGGTATCCAGAATTTTACTGGCAGATGTTTGTCGTGAATGATAAGTATTATTAATCAGGTGCTGCGTGGGATGGATTTAATTTTGGATGAGAAATCGCTTTCTTGGAATGATTAAAACATTTTTTTTTAGCTTGTATCCCGCTGATATCTGAGTAGTGAAATGAAACCTAGTGCAATCCGTTTATCACTTTCCGCTGAATTCTGGAGGCATTGCGTGTTCAGAGAGAAACTCAATGCCGTGCTTTGCCTCGGTGGGTACTAGAGCGAGGAAAATGAAAACAGTACATATTTGATTAACTTCATTTAAAGTCACACGCTTGTGACGCGCTTTTTTTCAACTTATTCCTAAGCTTGCCTAAGTTCAATAAAAATATATAATACTAATAAGGATGCTTATCCATCAAAGTTCGCCTAAGTTTCACTTGTCAACTTAGCTAATTTGGTAGTTGATATTTTTGATACTTTTGATGTTTACTTACGTCGATAATAAGTGCTAAATTGTATTATAATCAGAGTGTAGGATGAGGAAAATTATATTCCTGATATATTTTTTTCTTTATTTAGGTACGTTATATATTTTTTCAATTAGATTCTGATCGATCGGGGAAAACTGTACGGCCAAAAAAACTGTAGGCGTTTACGTTGTATACGTATTTGTATATAATTTGCAGATAAAAGCTTTGTTTCTATTTTATGTAATTCTTTTTACAATTTTCTAATTGTATTTTATTAGGGACATAACACTTTATAAGCCACCAAGACGTAAAAGTCACAATGACTGGACATCGACAGACACTCGCAGTAAATGTTTGAAAGTACCGAATTCAGTGTTATCACATTGTTTTGTCGCCGCTTTAGAACAGCTTGATGTTATATTTTATTATTGCTATAAGAAATATTGTTAATGGTAGTTACTAGGTATAGAAATTATATTCTACCGCGAACGATTATTAAAAAAGAACTTTTTTCACAATTGAATGTTTGTCTTATTCATCTAAATAAAAAATGAATATTAAAAATAACAGTATTAGATTATATTTTTTAACTTATAAAACATATCCAAGCTAATTTATATACAAATACCATACGTTGACGTCGTCAGGAGAGTCAAACGTCATCAGAAGGATGAGACCAAAACTGACACAGTTACCACATAATTGGGTCAATCATTATAATATACATTTTGATATGGATAATATGGTTTTACTGAGAAATTTCTTTGAAGTGAATGCAAAGTGGAGAACAGAGTGATGTGTCAATTTCACAGGTACCTATTTATATATAAAACGTACGAATCATGATAAAAAGCAACATAAATTAAATTATTAGCAAATGTTCTAAGAAACACATGAATTAATTTAAAATGTTGTCCATTAATAATATACTAGCCGTAGTTTATTACGTGTGAAACGTAATCAAGAGCCGCCCGCGTCCCAACTGTCAACTTATCAGAGGAGAAATTAATTACAGCTGCTATCAATCATGGACCAGCGACAAACTGCTTCAATGTATTCATTGCAGACTGAGCTGTTCCACAACAAATGATGTCGGAAAAATCATTTTGACAGACTTTTAGGGCAATGTGTGAATTATATTATAAAGAAATGTAATTGAAAAAGTAATATAATTTTTTGACCTTTTGGCCTTTATGTTATTTTCACGTCTTGTTGCTATCATCATAAGAATGAATGAATATCATTATAAGAACAACAGTGAAATTCTAGTACTGTTAAATATAAAATAAATAATTTGTCCATGAATATCAATTGTACGCTATAATTCGATAAGTACTTTATCTACCTATATTTAATTCTAAAGCACTTAATGCTTCATATTTTGACCTATATAAATTATTTGTTATTAGTAACGGTATCAATTATACTATTATATACGAAGGTCGTTATAGTTATTATTTTTCATTAATATTGCTTCACAGTAGGTATAGTAGGTGTATTGTATTTTCTAGTGCCCACACTGAATTCAAGCATCATCTAATCGAGGTCATTCATTTAAAAATTACTCATTCAAATAGAAATCGAATTATTTGATATCTGCATATTCACATAATTATATTGTTCGATTGCTTAGCAATGTCAAGTTGTGTCGCAACAACACAGAATACAGAGAAAACTCCGCTTTCTGCCTGAACCTAAGACGTTTAGAGTGTTATAACTCAACCTCATGATTTGTCTTGCCAAAGCAGATAAACATTTATTTTCATAGTTGGGACCGAACACCCTACTTCCACTTTTTAAATTTCATCAGGTGTTGTGCTATTACGCCATGATGACTTCTTTTTCTCACTGAATATTTTATTTTTTGTGAAAATATTTAAGCCACTTTGGGTTTAACATATTCTCGAAACAATAATTTCTTGAAAGGAAACCGCTGCATCAAATAAAATATAACACAGATTTCAATTTATTCGAAACCGATTCGCAAATAAAATCAATTTTCAAGTTTTAACTTTGGCCAATTAAAAAGTTTACTTTGTATTTTGGTTACTCAGCTGTCGGTGCAAAAACATTAAATCTTGATTTCATTTCTATATTTAACTTTGATTTACGGTTTTCATTGTTTTTTAAAGCTTAATTAACTTATTTTCGAAGGCGTGAAGCTGTTTTGTTCTAAATTACCAATTAAACAATACTTAATAGGTCATATCAATAATTATATTACAAGTTACGCATAACGTCTCTAAGCAATTGAATGGCACATAAATAATTTATGGATATTGTTATATCACCCTCTGATTAGGGTTAATGACTGGTAGCATATGGGATCAATATCGAGATTTAACAGACGTGACACGTTTTATCTTCAACATGTACAACTATACATACATAGCTCACATATGTACCTGCAAATATTTAAAAACCATTTTTTTAAGTGAAATTGGCAGTTTCTTTTTGTGTTCGTAGGTTCAATTTAATTTAAGGATGAGTTCATGATTAAACTATATAGCAATTAAGTTGTGACACTAGAGTAAATAAATTACATGAGACTATAAAAAGGACATAACTGATCGGGCCTGTTATATGATGTAATTTAGCTAGAATAGTTGCTTAAATAACTTTAAGTTATTTATATTTTACTTAAAATAAAAAATGAGGAAAGAAACTAAACATTGTTTATTTAATACCAGTTTGTACCTGTGATATTTGACGTAGTTGAGTAATATGACGTCTGGTTTTCGCTGTGGTAAATTTTAAATATTGTCATGTTTTTAGTGACACTCGCAAGGTTAAAACGAGTCGATTGACGTAAGAATCATCAAAATTAGTCGACCTGTTCGTTCTCTACAACGCCATAAATACGCAAACATACATTTTTACATATACAGACGGATAAACACATTATCCTCCTTTACGTCGCTCAGTTAGGTAAAAAGACAGACTGATAGAGTGCCTTTCTCTATGATAGTATTTATGATATAGAAAAGCTTTAGGTAAACACTGTCCCAGTTTACTTTATAGTATAAGTCATTCAATAATATCGACAATATGTCATATTCATAACTAATTCATGATCAACGAGAACACAAAGTTATTGATTAAACGCAACACTACTGAGTCCCATAGGGGACACAACTAGCATCAACTGTGGATGTTTATTGCAGGATGCGACAATTGCCTTATATTGGCTATAACGAACGCACCCAAGTAATATATCTTGTTAAGCCGATCTTCATCTATTCTATTATTATATGGGCCAACGTATTTGACGGTTATTTGTTACGAAACAGAATGTCATTTCTATGGCTTGTAGTTATTAGATGTTATTTGATACGTTGAAATACTAGTCATTTTGGTATAATTGGTTTATGTGTTTTTGTATATTTTTCACCTAAATCACTTGATTTAATGATAAGGACAATTGTATAATGGTAATCGTCACGCCTGCTTTTTTTAGTGGCGTTGGCCATCTTCGTCATATATTTGAATATCCAATAAATAAATAAAAACTGTTTCCTGAAAGTTTAATTGTGGTGTAAGTGTTTATTTATTAAATATTTAATAATTCTCAACAATATAATAAACTGAAGATTTACATTTATTACTCGAGTATCCCAGTATTTACTGATAATTGATTGCGTATTTTTAATAACCGTCGAAGTTTTCCCGTCGTCTACCACCACTCGATCCACGTCAAGCATTAACAATCATTGTAGTTCTGCAACTCGTCTTGTTTTATTATTCATCTGTCTACTTTAAATTGCCTCAATTTGTATGAGTTAAGTAGTTAATATATTCAAAGGGTCTCTTGGACAGTTGTCTAACAGATACGGGCAACGGACGTCTAAAGTATCAAACTAATTTATTAGCTAATGTGGGTTCTGCTTGTCCTGCTTTAATAATGCAAAATAAACTTTATACAGTTGTTATAATAATTACTGATTAAATGAGTTATATTTTGTACGTTTATTATAATTTAATATGAAGCATTTTTATTAATATTGTCTTAAAACTACAAAATAGTCAAATAAACTTCATTTACTATTCTCATTAGATTTAAATTTTATTTTAAATCTATTTACCTAAAGGCTAAATGATATTATAGCTGAAAGGGAAACTTCAAATTATTGAAATATGGCATTTGAGATGTACGGATACGTCTAACGCGACTGCTTCTAATGAATCACAGCGATTTGCGTACATATATCAAAGGTGTTTTGTAATTAATTATGCAATCCAATGTGAAAACGCCACTTCACAAATTTCTTGAAAGTGTTAAATTTAATTTTAAACTGAACTATAAGTAAAATATTTACTAAAGAGATGAATGTCAGAGGGAACCTAGGTTCCCTCTACCTACCCTGCTGTGTGCGGGAAATAATGTGAAGTTGATTTAAGTTTTAATTCAAGAATTTAAGTTAAATAAAAAAAATATAATTAATTTACATACAACGGAATTTCTTATCGAACCTGATATTCGATATTGAGGATGTCCATGTCCAAGTGAGAATTATGAGTCGATATATAACTGGGAAGTCATAAATATCGGTTTCGTAGCAAAAAGCATGTCGTAACAGAATGCGGGTATCCCAAGCCCAACGACTATAATAACTATTTGATTTCATATATTAACAATAAATGGTTGGTTATAAATTACATGTTACATTCAATTTCTCAAGTTTCCGCTGTTATTATGTAAATGAGTCTTTTGGATCTTTTAATTTAAGTTTTTTAACTTTACGTTGTGTCCCGTTGTATAGAAAAGTAGGCAAAGAGAACCTTGTTTCGTTCCGTTCGTTCTGAGAACGTTCTGTTCCAATTAAGACACATTCGTTCCCCACTTTCCACCAAATTGAGTAGCGAAACTCAATGTCGCGCTTTGTGTCGGTGCGAGAAAAAGAAATTATCCAATATTTCATTTCCTCGAGTGGGAATCGAACAATTGGCTTCAATTTTTTTAGTGCATTTAGTATAAAAGTGTATTGTGTTTAATATAAAAAAAAATATTATAGAACTGTGATACTTATATCTTCGTATCAGTTAAAATAAATAGCATATTTTAGAATAACGGAAAAAAAGAAACAAATTTGTAACATTATAAACAACCTATTGTAGATTAGGACAATATACATAAGCGGTATATAATACAATAATTTCTACTATAAAAATATTTTAATTATAACTAAAAAATACAAAGCATATCGAAGTTCAAAAAGGCATTACTAAATCGAATCACGTATGTTCCTTAAAATATGACGTCGTTTCAAAGTATGCTTCTAGTTGGTGAGTTCAATTTTGCTAACATTTCTAAGAAGTGCATTGGGTGCTTTTACTGCATTAGATATTAGATACAGTCATATAGGATTTGAAGTAACCTGTAGAAATTGAATATCCGGATAGATTTTATGTATATAACTTGAATATTATATTTAAAAGAAATAAATATACAAGTACTAACTACTCTACTTCTTATTTATTCCTGTATATGTGACCTATTAATATTTCTATGGTTTCTTAGATATACTTGGAGATAGCCCTGGTCTTAGAGCTGCAATTAGCAATGATTGTACATCGAATGATGTCAACAAACTACTAGAACAGACTAATACAACTATAAAATATCAAGGTAAATACGTGACAATTAAAAAATAAATGCTATTTTTAAATGTGGCAACAATATTAAAACAATGACCTTACAGAGCATCTTCGTTTAATAATAAGCTTCCTCAATTTACTTTTATGAAGTATTCAATGCAACAATTTTTTTATTCTTCTACAATGACGCACCTATACGGAAACACTATGATAATATCACCAGTTTTGAATCTAAATTAATTTTAAGTTATTGTATGTGAAATATTATTCGTAGGAGACAAATGTATGGAAATATATACGAATTTAATAGGGAACTTAAGCGTGATGTAGATTCTCGTCTCGAAGATTCTATTATGAAAAGAATGTAAAAAAGTTTTCCTTTATAGACATTCGCGCCTGTCGCCCTTCCATCTAGCTTACCTACTGTAATATTGCAGAAGCGACTTACTAAAATTATTACAACCTTTCAAGTCTATTCTAGCTTCTAGGATAGATAATATATTAAGCTTTAATCTGCGACAAAATTTGTACCACGACGGCATCTGTTATTATTAAAGAAATAAAATATGGGGCGCGTGTGGCTTCGATTCCCAATTGGGGGAATTATTTTTTATTTATTTCTTCGCTTAGGTAACAAGATAAAACGTGGTGTTAACTCTGTGACTCAACACACAATGTCTAGAAAATTGAAAAAAAGGTGAGAAATGGGGAACAGCGTGTGTTACGTCTAGGTTCCCCAGCCCATCCCGCGACATACAGCAAGCTAAATAAAAAGTAAAATATTAACTTTAGAAAGAACTTATAAATTTTACACTTAAAAAGTGATTTTTTTAATTAAATTATCTTGAGAACTCTTTATATATAGAGCAGCTACTTGTAATTCCATCCGCATGACGGCGAGAGTGGTCGCAACAATAGTTTAAGAAATCGGTCCCCGCTTAACTCTTATTGGTCCACATGGTCCAATTGATTTAGCCGAGCAGTCCTTCTAATAGGGTTTAATTTTGTGAGTGCTTTCAGCTGTTCCTTTTTGAAAACAAACAGAGCTAATTGTATTGAGACAATATTGTTATGTACCTACGACAGACTGTGGCTGGCTTGCCTAAAATTATGTACTTACATACATAATATCTACTATATATTTTTAGAGTCCAATATCAAAAGGGTAAAACCGGTCTGTGTTACTATGTCTTTGGTGTCGGTCTCCCCGTTTGTAACCAGGTTGTATCTTATAAACCGTAATAATTATAACAACAAATGGGTACTAAAATAAAAATAGAATGAAATATATATTCAAACGCACTCACATACAACAAATGTCATTCGTTTTTATAGATAATGGTACGGAACCCCTTGTACGCAAGTCCAACTCGCACTTGGTGGGGTTTTTTAAGAAAACTTATAAATAGTACTTAGCTTGATTAAAAATATATAAAATTGTTAGCAAATTTACTAAGAAACATAGTTATATTTCTTTATTATAGTGTAATTTGTGATCCGAGATGGGCCCCGGCGCAATCATGAAGATAGCCTTATACAAAATTGATTAAAACGATTTACGATGCGGCGGAGATCGGGCTATGTAAAACGGTTTCCTTTCTTCGACTGACAAAATATTTTAGAAATAAAACAATAATATTCATTTGAATGATGCGTTTTTTGCGGGTTTACTTTTCATTCGGAGCTTCTTATATATCTATATCGCTGGCGGCGAGTTTTACTATAATTAATATATTAATTTGTGTAAAAATCGAATAAATATTATTTATTCTCATCAATTATTAAGTAAATAGTTTTTATGCATAAAAAGTGTAGGTATAGGCAGTAGGAAGAATTCATAAACATACCATTCATAGTCTGATACTTTTTCCACTGCATCCAATAAAGCACCATTTTGGCAATGACAATGCAAGCATTTGATGCATTTTTCAGGTGTGTTTTTAATAAAATTACAAAGGTGCTATATACAAAAAAGTACAAAAGTAAAAATATTCAAAATTTAGAAATAAAATTATATTTACTAAATAAAGCCGTCATACAATCCATATACTGCGCTAAACTTATGAACAAGGCGGAACAAATCGTAGTATCATAAACAGATAGGGAAATGGCCAGCAATCAACGAAACGATGCGTAATCAAACTATAAATAGGTTTGTAGGTTAGTCCTAAAATCGTTATTAAACTATAAATTCAACAATGGTTTATGACTACTATATAATATACATAATGAACTTCACTATATAAATAAAATAATACTAGCGACCGCAACGCGGCTTTGCCCGCTTAAAAGTATTTATATTAGCAAAATTATAGGTAAATAAGTACAACATTTTTATACATATATTATTTTATATTTAACCTAAATCCCTTTGTAGTTTTTGCGTGAAAGTGGAACTAGCATCTATCTTAACAAACCTTCCTATTTATAATAGCAGTATTATTATTAGTAGGATATATGCCGCCTTTCATCTATTTCAGAAATACTGTACAAGAATTGCAAGAATATTACACGTTAGTGAAGGACAGTGTTTTGACATTATTTTTATTCCGCCGACCCTGACATACGTACAGTAGAAAGAATTAGCAAGAAGAAGTAGCAAGTATCTAGTCGAAAATACAGCATGAAGCTGAAAATATTTCTCTAAATGAGAATTGAATCATAGATTATACACAAAGAATATGAATACCAATTTCACCAAGTAATGTTGACAATACTCAGAACAAACCTGAGAATTCAATAGAACAAATCACAATGTCAAAAGCAGTTCCGATGAGGTGGACTGTCGACAAAACGTCCGTAATCAAACTTCACCAACTTCCCGCATTAGCCCTAACATTGTTTAAGTTCATAGAGTTGTTGGTTTTGTTATGGAATATTGAATTTGCTTTAACTTATTAATAATGACCACGTGGAAAAGGAATTAATATAAGCAATCTAAATTGAAAATTTCTGAAAAATTATCCTATTTTTCACCATTGTGGCGCAGTAGCATAGCGAATATCTACACGTAAAACTTCCCCCTATTTGCAAGAAAAATCGCGGGATGAGAGATGATTAAGATTAGATTCTCTATCCTCTATATACGAAAAAACTTGAAGATAACGAAAGGAAAGTTAGAGAACTTTTAGAATACTTATATTAAATAATCTACTATCTGTTTGTAAGACAACACCAGGATGATAAATTCATTGATATAATGTAATAAAAATGTTCTATTTTGCAAGAGTCCCCTTACAACCTCATCCTAAGGCGACCCCTATTTTATGTTATTACAATTTCATAATGTTACGACCCTTTCTCTTATCAGCC
This sequence comes from Heliconius pardalinus sergestus, assembly GCA_001486225.1. Lineage (NCBI taxonomy): Eukaryota > Metazoa > Arthropoda > Insecta > Lepidoptera > Nymphalidae > Heliconius > Heliconius pardalinus. The sequence goes on from FASU01028494.1 coordinate 15,167, forward strand.
TAAATCTAAACGAAGAGAGACACTGATTCAAAAATTACACAATAGATTTAATGGAGTAACTTTTTATCATTTCATAAAATATTTTTTTTATTTATAACGTCTTTTAGTTATTTTGTTGCGAATTTTATATAAAAGCGAAAGAATTATTTCACAATAACAATATTTACAATGTGCTATTATATAAGTTATAATACTACTGAAATCTAACTCTATAAATAAACAGCTATATCTAAAAAGATTTCAAAAGATAAAACACAAATTTAAATGAATATATATTTTTTTGTTTTCGGCTAAACCAATAAAATTTTAATCCTACTGTAATGAATAACATTGTTTTGGTGGCCCATTAAGATTTAATTTATGCCAAAGGCTTACAGAAAATTATTGAAATTGTCTCTTTTTATACACAAGTGTCCATAATTTTTATGCCGCAGCGAAACGTTGAATAAAAATACAATTTATACGCAATCAACGACGTCAATCAACGTTACAATTTAAATTATAAAATAAAGAAATATTTTTATCGTATATTCATTTCTCTCGTTTTGCAGTATTAATCTAAAGAACGTAATTATATATGATACGGTTCTGAAGAGTAGAGGTATTTATTTAAGTATATTATGTGAAAGGTTCCAAGATTTTTTTGTCATCATCACTCTGTATCCCGCATATAACAAGGTAGGTAGAGAGAGCTCATCGTCGAATTCGGGAATTATGTGTTAAGTGGCGTAACTGAGCGCTACACTTCTTACCGAAGCAGGCAAATGAAAATAATTAATTCCTCCGAGTGAGAATTGAAACCACAACCATTGCGCTTAGGTATAGTTAGACGTCGCTAGGTTATGACCTGAATCTTATAATTTAAAATACGTCATACAGAAATCAAAAAGATATCCCGATTTACAAACGTTTTTATACAAAAATATTTATTAAGTACACCTACATGTTTCACTTGATGTTTATAATTTATATTATATCTAAAAACAATATCATAGCAGTATCTGCGAGTTCCGTGCTTCACAACTGACGCGCGGAGTACGGAGGTCGAATTCATTGCTCTCAATTGACTGCGCTGGTGATACGATTCATTGTGGTTGCAAGTGGGTGAACCAATTGCTAAGATATACTTTATGGAACATTGAAATAATCTAATGTTCACTTGGTTAGAAGTATATATTTGATATTTTGTTTAGATAATAATAATTAGGAAATGAAATCGTTGTAAATAAGAGTAGGTACATTTATTTTCCAAAAAGTAAATGATTAATATAACATTATAACCGAGTGTCACCATCATCACAGTTGTGGGTTTCGTTACGGTCTGTTTAATTCTGACTTAAATGTTAAAAGTAATTTCTCTAGGTGAGTTTATGAAGTCCGTTGCTGTCGTTCCTCAAGTATAAATTCAAAATAAACAAAACGTAAGACCTCATAAAACGAGAGAAAAAGGCTAGAAAGCATAAAAAAGAAGTGACTTAAACATTGAAATGTTAGTAAAGTAATTCAACATTTATTCAGTTTACGTCCCCAATAACTACGGTCGCGCCTTCTCAAATACTTTCGAAGGAAAAAAAGGGACTGACCACTTAAAGAAAATCACATAATTGAAGAACAGTAAACGATGCGTAAAGTGGGGGCGAACCCTTGAAAATAATTCTCGAGACGGGGACGTGCCTTCGTCGAAGGTCACAGGAAAGGTCCATACATCATAAGCGGTTCAAAAGATTAGGAAGTGCGTGACAAGTGACTTCTCCCATTGTTGATGCCCTGTTATTTCTGCCAATCATTTTTCAATTTCACTTTCCCCCCCTTATTGAATATTTCCGAAACGTAATGTGTTTAAGAATATACCAATGATGGGTATATGATAGGTATTATGGTCGAGTTTAAGCAATGGTTTGTATAAAAGGAATTATATAGGTATAATAATTTAGACTTGTAACCTGAATATTTATATTTTAGATCTATTAAAAAAGTTACTCTCTATCTAAATATACTTCTCTCGACTCGACTCAACTCTTATGACAAAAAAATGATTCAATATTATTAAATATCCAGCAAAATTGCAGTAAACTAACCAAACACCGCAACCAAACCAAATAAAAAAAATCTCAATCTCTTCTTAATCATCAATTTAAACCAACTTCTAGAATTACTGCAAATCTACATATAGAAAATTATTTTCTATACAGCACCCACTCGGAATCAGTACAGGCATACATTCAATAATATTTGAACACACACAATATATCGTAGCAGATTAAAAATCTCGAGCAATAATGCTTTTAACAAAACAATTTGAATACAAAATAAAATCAAGGTTATGCACTCGACCCGTCCCAATTGCTCAACGTTCAATGTTTTAAAACATTACGTGTCCCAAATATTTATCGTTCGAAATAAATTGAAGTAATTGTAGTTTAATTCTAGCATTCCTATCTTATAGGCACTTTAGCTTATTTTACCAATTTCGATTTGCGGGATTGGAAGTTTATTTATTAAATATAATTTTAGAATAATAAATACTTATGAAAAAACTATTAAGCAAATTGAAAACGAATCCCAGAACGAAATAAATGTATAATACATATATAATAAATGAATAATATTTATTCGATATTGGTGAAATAAAATAATTACTCAAGATGAAAAAATACATATATGTACTGCACTTAGCGCTAACGTCATATAATGACTAAAATATGTATGCATATGGCAGCGCCAGTTCTTGTTGATACACCACATGACCTCGCTTGCATCAATCCAAACAATTCGAGGTTTTCAAGCCTTATTGAAAATTGAATGATCACTTTGCCTGTTTCCGTACTGTTTATGAAACATATTTATTTACACACATTTTATTTCCATCATAATATTTACTTTTCCTTTTTTATATACGCTTTTACAATTTGATTTTTCACTCTTCGGCTTTATGTGTTAACAGATGGCACCATGCTGTTTAACCCATATTTTTTTCTCCGACACAGATTCGAACCCAACCCACAACTTTTATTCGAAGATATTTCAGGGCAGGAAGAATCTTTCCGACACTGAATGTAAGTGGCAGAACTCAACGCTACACTTTATCTATCACAGCGAAGAAATAAAAATAATTCATTCTCCATGTGGGGAAATTGACATCCATCGCGTTTGCACTCGGACGTTACTCCACTATGCCACCATGACCTCGTATGATTTCCATTTCATAATGTAATTGTAATCACTTTACAAGTACCTACAAGTACAATGCCATTAAGAGTGTTTGTTCCATTCAAACTTTTACTAGTTGCAATTAACTGCTAATGACAAAGTAGATACCTTTTTGTGCCATACGTGCTCATTCATCTTCTAACCGTCGTCGTGAGCAGACGTTTTGTTTTTCTCTTATCCATGTGGTACATTTTAAAATGTTATTGTTTGCAGTAGCAACTTAAGTTTTCGAACACGATATTTGCTTTTTATGATTAAAACCGCCATTATTTTTGGATTACTTACACTGTAATCCAAAAATAATCCTTATCTAGAGAATCATCTCATAGATCTCGGATGTCAAGATTTTTTGAATACTTAGGGTGTATATGATTAATCACATTTATTGTATAGTATTTATAAAAAGCAAATCAATCATATCACATACATTATACATGCACAATGCATATGAAAACAGAAAAAAAAGAGAGTAGTTCAACTCTTATATAATTGCTTATAAAATTACGGCACTTAGCTGTAACCGCATTTTCCCTCATAATCAAAAATTTAAATCAGCTTCCGTCGATCCTCCATCCAGGGGAGTATTTTTTTCTCTAATGCCATTTTCGGTGGTATTACTTTTAAATGAATATTCATTCAGTGCGAAATCGTTTAGAGATAATAGATTGAGGTTCATATTAGGCACAATGAATTATGGATGTCGGTTTTGTATGGGAGAATGCGGTGGTTCATTGTGGAAATATTAATTGCTCGAGCAATTAAACTTATTTTCATTATTTAACGATATATTATTATGTACAGAGCCCTTTCTACTTATTTACATTTGTTTGTTTTAGTTTCTTACTATGGCCTCTCACATAGCAGGGTAGGCAGCGAGAATCTAGTGTTAAGATACTTCGTCCTCAATTTTCCACACGATTTGTATACATTGCGTGGTAAGTGGCGAAGCTCAATGCAGTGCTCTTACCAAATCAACGAAATAAAAATAATTCTCGTCCCCGTGATAAAACGACATTATTTAAAAAATATAATATTTTTCTATTTATGTTACTAGTATTTATTTTTAACCAGTTTTATAGATAATTTACTAAATTAAAAAATTTACTATTTATTAATTATAATTGATCAAAATAAAATATAATAAATTAAGTAAGGTACAATATTATGTTTGATTTGGTTTACTTATTTATCGGTAATTCCGTTCTCCACCCGAATTGCGTCGTCGTAGCTGAGGAAATAAAAATATAAAATATTTCGCACGCTTGTACCCCTGCAGCACGACGGCCTCATTTTGCATGACATAACTAATATTTATATTAAATATTTTCCTGCCCGGTTGAACTAAAAACAGATACGCTTTTCACCGCTTTATCCAATTCTGGAAAAATAAAAGTAAGTAAAGGTAATGTATAAGAGACTGACGCTTCCTTTGGTAGCGATTTATACACATTAAAATATTACTCGTTTTTAGTAGTTTTTTGTCTACTTAACACTAAGCATGAATATTTTTATTTTAATCCTTACTTGAGTGT
>FASU01028504.1:0-10228 GCA_001486225.1 Heliconius pardalinus sergestus
GCAAGAGGGTCGCTAGTAAATAATAAAACAATATCGAATAAAATTAATGTATTTAGTGAAAGTCCTTCAAACTTCTAGGTAATAAATGGAAATGGGACTTCCCCAACTTATAGAAGGTGAAATTAAAAAGAGTTGGATCCGTCACATCGTAAAGGGTCTAATCGTCAAAGTTGCGAAGTACCGATTTCTGCGAGTCACTTCCAAAATGGATAGCTTAAATAAGATCGTTTAAATGTTTCGATCACGTGGAATATTTGGGAAATAGTCGTTTAAAACACATAAGTTATAAAGACTTTTCTATAAAGAATGACACACTTCCAGCATTCGAAGAAGCTAGAGGAACATAAAAATCTCCTGTTCTTCACTTTTTTCTTTTACACTCAATAGAGTTAATAGATTACTTAGTAGCTTAGAATATATAATTATCTTCCTAAAAATTTATTATTCAATTGATTCAAAATTAAGGCGAATGTATGGGAAACAGATTATCTTAACGGTACCCTTAGCCTACCCTGGTAGATGCAGGTTACAGCGTGAAGATGTAATTTTTTTTTATTAAAAGAATTTTCATTACATCGTATCGTCATCGTCTCGCCCACATCTAAACTGCCTTAGCTTTTATGAAGCAACAATAAGGCAGCTCTAGGATTAGCTCGTATTGTACTGTAACACTTAATACCCGTTCAGGATCCCGGTAATGGTGGCAGCGTGATTTTACAAGAAACGACTGTCAAAGCACAATGAGGAATATTAATGACATTTTTGTCGAGTAAAATTGTAAAAGCTAGGTGTTTTGTATGTTGAGTTTCCTTTTGGTAAAATGTTAGAGCAGGTGTATTACTACTATAATAATAATACAGAGAGACGCAGGGGCACAAGGGTGATCGCAAACGCGACAGGTTGCGGGTTCGATATCTATTCGACGAAATGAAATATTTAATCTTTTCATTACTTCACTTTGGTGTCGAGGCAAAGCGCGGCGCTAAGTTCCGTCACTCAACATAAAATGACCTCAAAATTCGGCGGAACTGTCTTAATGGGAACGGAGTATCTTAACACTAGGTTTCCAGGTTCCCTCTGCCTGATGTGCGATATTCAGTGTGAAGCACAGCGTGTAAACGTGACAGTTGTGAGTTTGACATTTGTTTATTATCCATCCAAATCTATCCAAAACGGAAATTCCATTAAAAGCATAAAAGAGTCTATATAAAACTACGTAACTTACTAAGCAAATATAGTGAGTAACAAAATATTAACCAGCATATGCGACAAAACGTGCCAATCATATATTGTTTTAGAGCCAGCGAATACAAGCTTGAAAAGTAAATTATTTAGATTTCAAATGTGAGTATAAAAGCGAGACATTAGCTTTATTACAAGAACACTGGGCGGCTTCGTTTTCACACGAACTAATTAGTGCATGTGTGTGTTTAGATTTCATTTAGTAATGCCATTACGCTTTATTAATAAACAACACCAACATATTTTTTGATTTGAATAAGTAGTTCCTGAGATTAGCGCTGTCAACCAAACACACTCATCTTTATTGGTATATGTATATATTTAGTTAAAGTATTTTGAATTATATATTTAGACAATGAGAATATATTGTATATGTAACATAGAATTTTTAGCAGCTTAAAACTTTCTCCCGTATAGCAGGGTTGGAAGCAAAAAGTCACGTTTTCCATTTTCTACCACAATTTCTAAATATTGCATGTTGATTGGTGGAACTAAACGCCAACTTCTTCTTTAACTTTCTCATATTTTCTTATACAAGGAAATGTAAATAATTCATGTTGAACCTCTCATGATGAACTGAGTTATACCCACCCTGTCCTTGATCACATCCCACAGCTTTGAAGTCTTATCAAATCATCCTCACGTCGTGTTAACAATGACAAGTACTCGTATGTCAGTTCAAGTATTCCACAGCCGTATAGATATGGCAAATAATTTTCTATCCTAAGCAAACAGTTTAGTAGATTCGAGGGTACTTTCGCCTGGATGAAGGAATAACGAATGAGCTTCTAAATGCGGCACGATGGGGCCGCCGTAATGGGAAAACGCATTAGGGTTCAAATGTTTCCATTGTAATTGAAGCTTATTCGAAAATGATCTGAAATTACGCTAGACTATATCTAGATGGATATCCATCTGCCCGTTTATATGAATGGGTGTGAGAATGTTGTTAACTAGTATAGAGGACTTTAGTTGGTAGAAATTGGTGTATTTAGTTTGTAGATGCATACATTGTGGTAAAACCTGAAAATTAGAGGGGACACTGGGGCACAAAGTGCCTTAACATTAGGTTCCCTCTGTCTACCCTTTTATATGAGACATGCAGCATGAAGTTAATATTGTCGAAACGGAAAATGCGTAAAACTAGGTAGTGCGGATGTAGCTGACTTATTTTTATTTTATTTTAGTTATATAAAGTTGCATAACAAATAATATTAGATTTAATCGTAGATACATACATATGTCAAAAAGTTCGTTATCCCACTGTGCAATGCGCGTCCGCTGCGCCGTGCCAACACAGTAGACACAAAGAAATATGACTTGTTGACTTGTAAAATATATCCAAACATTGTTTTATTATAAATCTGGCGTCAGTCTGGTGGACTTCAAGAAATTATAAGTTTTTCATTTCTCCAGTTAACGTTAACTCAACGCACTGTTGGGGTTTGCCACTCAACATCTCGAAATATCTCGAAAATTTGGCCTAAAGTAGGGAAACGAGCGTATCACTAAGTTCTCTCTGTTTGCGGGGTACTCCGGTATTTGCGGGGTACAGCGTGAAATAAAAAAAAACAATCTACATTTGCAACAGGACCTATACTAACCGTCCTATAATAACCCCGTCGCTTAAAATTAACATTTATTTACCAACGTAGAGTTGGTACACGATTTCACGTTAACATAAAGTCGAAAGTACATATGATATGGTAATGAAGCACTGAGCTTACGCTTAAAACTATAGTTTCAGTTTCAATGACTGTTAAATATTTAAAAGTTCAAAGCTTTGTGAGGATATTGTATAAATATTCCAAAATGTTAAATGAATGTTCATTTTGTTTTTCGCTGCTCGTAATGAGATACGTATGTAATATACTAGCGGTTCTTGTGGTCTTGTCTGTTTAATTTTGTTAAGTTTCATGCTTTGCGGGTACACAGACAATAACAGTGTTAATACACTCTATTTTCAAACTTTCACCAGTATTTAAGACACAATGAACACAATGTATTATTAGCACAACCATAATTTTCATCATTATTTAATGTTCATTTCCTCGTTCTGGTAACGAGGCAAAGCGCGGCCTTATGATCTACCACTCAACACGAAATACTTCAAGAATTCGGAGGAAAGTGTGGAACGAAGTGTTATAACATATTTCCTCCAACCACCTTGCTAAGTGCGGGATACAGCGTGAAGCTAAAATATAAACCATGATACATATTTACATTCAATATGACTTTTGTATAATATTTAGAATTTTCGTTCATTTCATTGTTGTTTTGCAAACAGAAAAAAATATTATATTTTGTCCCCATTTGAAATATTTCCTACGAAGTCTAGTTTTGATCTACCATGGTCTTATTAAAAAATACCCATCGAATCCCACCATGCAATGCCTTCAAAAAAGACCACTAAATATTCTGTAAACAAAGGAAAACAAACAGATGAAAGATAAAAAAGTAATGAAGTAATAAAAAACAGTAAATTTAATTTGCGTATGTCATTTAGAGCGCCTTATTTCCGCTTTAAAATTAAAGCCACATTTCTTAGGAGAAATAAAACATCTGAAGCTCGTTAAGCATTTTAATGAGATAATCACGTTGTGTGCGAATATTTGCGAGTCATTTTGAAAATTTGTCTTTGTACAGAAACATAATTAATATTCTGTTTGTAAAATAAGTAAAGATATGTAACTTTACTTATGAAAAACAGTAGTGAAAAAAAGTGTACATGATTCAAAGTTCTTTATTTTTCTCATATAAAGAACAATTTCACGCTTTTTCTCGCCGCTTTTTTCAAAGCTTATAAAAATATATATTTTTTATATTTAGATTCATTTTATAATAATAAATATTCTTATTACACAAAAATAATATTTTAAGTAAATAAATAAAATTAGCTTAATTGTAGTTTCTAAAGTATAATTATTTTCAATTATTTTCATTGTATTGAGGAGAACAGAAACAGCTTAAATTTTAAAGTAAACCCGTTGTTTTTTTAACAAAATTGATCAAAAGAGCTGCACGGTGAGTGATTTACTTTTTACTACATACATACGTATTCGATGTTGTGACAAATATTTATATTTTGAAGTCGAGAATAAATTCTGCTCTGTAAAAATAAAACTTATAACATTTGTCATATAATGTTTATGTTTTTCTTTTTTTACAAAATATTCTTTCTTTTTTATTACCCGACTGTGGTGAAGCCTAAAAGGATGGTTATGTTTTAGTGCGGATGTATTTGATGGCCCGAGTGTTATTGGATACATTAATTTAGTTTATCGGTTTATATAGTCGGTTTTTTTTGTTTTGTGTATTAACACTTGTTTAACAGTCTAATGAATAATGACCCTTGATTAGATTCCCTCTGCCTGCTATGTGCTGTGTCCTGCGTGAAGCTAAAAAAATTCTTCGCCTCTCGCCCAAAATAAAGATATATTAAGGTGTGTTAAACCGTGCAACTCTACACTGCATATTATCTTATCAGAGAGAAAGAAATAAAAAATAAAAACTTTACCAGACTGAGAATCAAACTCACGCTGTACCAGCCAGCATATTTTTATTTTTGGTAGACAGAAGCTGTAAACAACATTCTATTAAAAAAATATATCAAAAACACGGCTTAGTATTTGTGATACTTCAAAAGATCCGGAAGCTTGATGGACAGACGGCAAAACGTAGAAGATCTAAGAAACAGAGTCTGCTTTCTTCGAAACTTATTATAAGTTAATTTTATTTCTCCTCCCCAGACATATTTTTGGCAGCATTGAACAAAAAGATTGCAAAATAAAACCGACTCGGCAAAGTCAGTAAAGGCTTTGTATCTTCGAACGTTAGTGATTTCGTGCCAAAAAATATTTAGCGTAGACTAATCCTTGTTTTTTGGTATAAAATGTGTTCGTATGTCACAATTTACTGTTCAAAAGACGGAGCGGCAGACATGGGAATATGTATTACGAGAATATTCACGCTGCTTCACGCTGTATCCCGCACATATGAGGGTTGGCAGAAGGAATCTAGTATTAAGATACTTCGTTCCCCATTTCTTGAAGCATTGCGTGTTTAGTGACGGAATTCAACGCCTATTATATTCGGTACACTAAGGAGTATAATTCTTTTTCCTAATGTCATGTTGTCGTTGTTGTATACAGCTGATGGGAACACCACTTAATTCCCTCTGGAATTAAGTGGTGTTCCCCACTACACAGATAGTGTGTAATAAAAGATAAAAGATTATAATAGATATTATTTACTACATTCCATTTTATTTTCTTTTGGTTTACTTTTTTGAGCATTTCATTGTAAAAAAACATAATATAAACAGATTGATGCGAATACTTTTAGTATAATAACTCCTTGGATAATACATTAGTGGTATCAATACATTCCATTTATATGAAATACTTTTAAGGATGATTGATTTATTTAAAAAATATATACCTATGAATTGAGGCCGTCGTGGCGCAGGGGCACAAGGGTGTGACTAACGTGACGGTTGTGGGTTCGATCTTCACTCGAGGGAATTAATTATTATTTCTTAATATTTTCATTTCTTTGCTCTGACACCAAGGTAAAATGCCGTTGAGTTCCGCTACTTAACACGCAATGTCACGAAAAATTCGGCGGAAAGTGGGGAGGGTCTAGGGAGTAGGTTTCCTCTGTCTACTTCGCCGGATATAAAATGAAGCTTATTATTAATATATGCCATACATATATATATTTCTTAAATTTCATAGATTATTTTATTTCGTTACTGTTCATTTTATGAATTCATTTTATATAAATGATGTAGGTAAATAAGGCCGATTGATCGAGGCCAGTAACTGTAAACGCGACAGGTTGTGTCATTAAGGTGAGTGGCGGAATTCAACGCCGCAGTTGGTTTAGCTATATTTAAGAAAATTATATAAATATGAAAAAAATCCTGATATACCCTATAAACGTTATTTATTGCGTGTACAGTCAAATACAATGTCAAAAATTATATATGTATCTACACAATGTCTCCTACAAAACACACTCGTTACATTACCGACACAAAATGGATATTACATTCATGTCATTCTAGGTTACGAATCCGATATATTTTCTTCTTTGTTCTTTTTGATATATTAATAACTTTACCTAAGTATATTATTTTGATGAAAATTGAATATATGTGTATGAGAGTAGTAAATTCGAGGAAAATACATTTTGTGAGTGATGTCTTCGTTGATGAGTGAGTTATTTTTATATTTCTCGATCAAGAATAATGACATTGAGTTCCACCACTATAAGCACAATGTCTCGAAAATTGCAATAAAAATGTGTAGGGAAGTGGAGAAACTGGTTGCCTTGACTGGTTGTAGGTTCTCCAAGCAAAGTGATATAATATCTAGCTCTTGTCTAGGCAAGAAATTAGTTTTTCTAAACCTATAGTGAATGCATTTATTTACATTATAATTTCGCAATATTGCTTATAATTTCAAATTTTATTTCCATCCCAATTAATTACCATAATAAACGCCCTGGAGGCAAAAAAGTAATAAAAACACAGCAATTTTTCAATCAAGAGGTTCCCACAACCGCAAACAGAACCGTTATTTTATTTAATCAGTTGAATCGAGTTATAATTTTATTATGCCAGCACAATAATATTAATATTCAATCAGTCTTCATTCGCTTTACCACTGTAAGGGAATTAATGAAGTTACTTTAAATTAATTAAAAGGAAGGTGAAATGGTACGAACGTTTGGAAAATTAATTTGATTATGTTACGTTTACATAGATGTGAGGTAGGTGTGCAAGAAATATTTTTCTATGGAAGACAACAAAGGAAGGGATGTGGTAATCAATTTGGAAATATTCATATATCTATTTTCCTTACACTTATTACACTTTGAGCGAAAAGTAAAGAACCGAATCTCTAAGTATATAGCGTCCCTGTCATACCTCTATTTAAGATTTCTCTTCTCTTCTTCTACTTCTTGATAAAAGATTCATTAGATAATATCTGACACACACGCAAAATACCCTGCTAATACATTCGGGATACATTGCAAAACTATTTATTTTTAAATCTCTTATCATAATTAAATAAGCTGTACAAATAAATATTATTTATCTTATAAAATTAATTTTGCCTCAAATAATTTTATAGCGCTTTTATAAAGATTTTTCTAACGCTGACTCAGACGAAAATAATCCACGAATTTCATGGAAAGCCCAATTATGTTGACTTCGCATTTTCTAACGAGACATAATACAAGTAACGAGGAACAAAATGGATGAGCATCTGCTTCGGTAAGACTTTAGAGCTAGATGGTAAAGAATATTTCAAAAAATAAAAATATTTTTATACATAATGTTCAAAAAACACTGTTTTAAAAAAATTATAGATGGATGTTTAAAAAAAATTAGAAGTTTAGATCCTAAATTATTCAAAAGAAATATTTTTTATTTTATATTATTACGAAAGCTTATTTATTATCTTTAACTTTTAAGTTAATAAAAAAGTTATACACTACCTTACTTTAAGGAAAACTAGAAAAGAACTAGAAAATATTTTGAGATATAAATTGGTTTTAATCTCGCTAACAGACAAATTATTACATAGATAACAGTTATACATATGCTTAATACATATATAGTCTTTTTAATACTACAAGTATTATTATATCTATCTCTTACTTTTAACCTACTAGACATGGTAGTTGAATTATGAGAAAATAGGGTACAAAAATCCTAATTTTGTTGAATGTATAGTTTTTGGAGTCAAAATAGTTGAAAACGACCTCCTTTATCACCTGTGTTTGTCTATCTAAATACCATTAACCTGTATTTTGAAACCACTAGGAACATAAAGAAATATATTCTATATAGATATTTACAGCGACTACCCGAGTTCGTTATTCCCAAAATCCCAGCCAGTAATAAATAATTGAGAGACGGGCTTACTTCTCGGTCATCTCGTGTGATGCGTTAGTGTGACTTATTGCCTTGTCTACGAGTCGACTGTCTTTTATCCTCACACATTTTCCTTAATATTATTTTTACAACATTTCACCTTATTTAGAGAGAGAGAGAGAGTCTATATTGTTGATATAAATTTTACGATAAGGAATATGTTAGCAAACTGCTAGAACTAAAATTTGGGTTACTGTTATTCATTTGACTAAAAAGTTTTAATTTACAATTGGTCTTTTTTCAGTTTCATGCTGTATCCCTTTTATATTGGGGTAGGCAGTGAGTGTTAAGATATGCGTTCTTCACTTTTGTTGAATGAGAATCGAACCCAACATATTTCTACGCAAAAATCACTCATGAATGATAAAAAAAAACTACTTATGCTAATAGCAAAAAACAAGATTTTTCAACGACTTTATAAAAACTTGTCGTTGAAAATGAATACGTTTATACAACCGTTTTCTTATTTAACTTTATTCATCTTGAAAGACGTCTTTACTCAATTTTAAGTTCTTACTCTGTCATTAGAACTTGCCGGCTATCTACAGGTAGCTAACGACATTAGGACAGGTCATTTTGTTGAAATAAATATATTAAATGTTAGGGGATACAAGGCTTTGTATTTTTTTGTAATTTTAAGGTTATCGTGGTGCAATGGCAGAGCATCTGATTGTAAATACGGTAGTTGTAGGTTCGATCTCAGCTTAAGGGTATATTTCAATTATTTTCGTTTTTCCACGTGGCAACATAAAGTGCGGCGTTGAGCTCTGTAACTCATAGCTTTTAAAATATAGCTTTCTTCAAGTTTACAGAAATATTTCTCGAAAATTCACCCTTTTCACTGTAGATTTAAATATAAATATTTTGCTTAGTGAATTTTGAATTCACAATTCTATTACAAAAATATCCTACATAAAATCCTTATTATGATGAGATGTCAAAAAAGCAATTTATTTCTAGCATAAAGCAGATTAAGATAAAATAAAATACCTACATCGTTCAAAAACACGTTTTTCTACAAAAAGTGCTACATATGCCACAGAATGTGTTCGGAGCTATAAATTATAAGAGCCTCAAGTTGATTGGTTCACTAGTAACCTTAGGAGAGTGCCATTATTCAGGATCTCCATTATATTGAGTATTTTTTGTGAGAAAGACAAGCAAAAGGGCATACGGGTCACCTGATGGTAAATGACCAACATCTACACCGAGATAATACAAATATTTTAAATATAAATAATATCCAGAGTAAAAATCAAATATACAATCATCACAAACACTTAATTAATTACGTATTACCGTTGAAAATTAATAACATTTGTAATTAATAATATAATGGCATATTTCATAATTACGATATAAAATAGTAGTGACACTGCCTGAAAAACCAATACCAAAGCAATTAATCCACCAGCCAATCCCACTTAATTATCCTAAATAATTATAAACGTATTAAACAAATTTATGTATTTATATAAAATTAAATTGAAATAACTAAAAGTGAGATGACACATGTCATGACATGACATAGCCGTGCTAACTATGACCTGGCCTGACCTGGACTTCCTCGATAAGTGGACTATCCAGTACACTTTTTTTCCCCTTCAAACTAGTAGTTGTTCATATTAGCGCATTCAACCAACCAAACTAGCTGCTGTCGCAAGATAAGACGCAGGGTTGTGTTTCGCCACTCAAAAAATAATGTTTCCAATTACCCAAAGTGGAGAAAGGAGTGTGTTTACAATAACTTTTCCAAGAAATACATAATTGAGTATTGAATACAGAATTGAGTAATTTATCTACGAGTATATTTTTATCTAACACTAAAAATAATATATTTTCTTTATACCAACATTTTACTTTGAACTGAGGCCAATTAGTGAGCCATAATTGGGTCTGTCTCTTGGATTTATCTTTTCGTGAAATTATTTAGTTAGTCCTTGAAAGCTATTATATAAATATCCATTTGTTATTGATAGATATAAAAATATCAACGCAGTTAGGATTTAATGTAACAATCTGTCTACCTGAGTGGGAAAA
>FASU01028553.1:9035-19041 GCA_001486225.1 Heliconius pardalinus sergestus
ATTGCCTTCTTACCATACCGAAGAAATGAAAATAATTCAATCCTTCGAGTGTAAATTGAACCCACAACTACTTATAAAATAAACGTTATTGTTACAGCTCGACCTACCGACCTAACATCAATGTTAGAAAGCCTAGAATCGGTGCCCTATCATGATCAATATATTGACAATCCATTTTCTTCGCCGTCCCCTTTAACGTCCCCCAATGACGAGAGATTGGACCCGTTTAGACGAAGGCAAGAAAAAATATATTTACAAGGCGGTGGAACGTTTAGAGCGGTGTCTCGAGATAGGATATTGGAATCTCAACAGTCGAGAGACACAGGCGACAGGTATTTGAGGTAACTGCGTTTTCCATACTTATATTCATTAAAAAAAACTAACAGTAACTACTAAAGGAGAATATTTTATTTTATAATTTTTATATGGAAGACTATAACTTTGGTCCCTGTGTTTTACACGTCTTTATAATAAAATGATTGTTATACTATTCTATAAGTTCACCTACCTTGCTTAAAAAATAGTTGCAAAAATATTTAGAATTGAATGCTCTTCGCATTAAGAGAGAAAAGAAGAGAATATGTTTTTTTTCTGTTTTTTTTAACCATACAAAGCTTGGAGTTAACAGTGTTCGGGCATACTAGACATATTGTCTCTAATGCATAGACTGCTGATTATACTATATGCAATATTTATAAAAAATACAAAAAAATATATTGTTCAATGTTAATTTTCAGGCTTAGTGACTTAACCCCTCTCGACGTCGCTCTAACCGTACAAAAAGCTTGGCGTAACAGTGCTCCGGCCTGTCATGGCATACTTGGCGGGTTATCTTTAATGCATTTACTGCTAATAAGCTATTCGGATAGCTTAGATGCTGGACATTTGTCTTTTCATGCTGTAGTAACTATGCCTTATGTCGCCAGTTATTATTTCTTCTGTGTGCTGTGCTTGCTGTCCGTATTGGATAGGTGAGTCGTTATTTTAATTCTTTTTTAGGTTATTTAGTTGGATTGTTGTCCGTCCCTCTGTCTGTTGTTAGCCATGAGATTGCCGCTATTTCAAGTGAGGTATCAAATGAAAAGGATCTAGCCAAGCTAAGCTTGAATTTCAGAAAAAGCTTCAGACCTCTAATTTTTGTACACGAAACCTACTCGCGCTTGTCCGGTTTTTTGTAATGCGGTCAAATTGATTGCCGAAATGTGTCTGTTTATAATTAAGCATCTGTTTAGTAATACGTATAAGCATTCTTCCGAGTGAGACTTGATCTTACAAAAAATGACCAGAAGTAGAGAAATCAGTGAAAATTTAACCACGAAGATATTAATTATCTAGATATATTACTGAAAATATTATCATGACCTTTCGTAGCCATTAAAAATAAATGTATATAGGTGCTACAGTAATTTTAAAAGTAACTGACATTAAAAATAAATTAAAGAGGAGTGATTGGATTGTATTCAAATATTTTAATATTTTTGGAAGTGTTTATTCTGATATGGCTTTATAAAGCATTTCTGTTATTGGTTGAGAATCATGTATAACGAGTTTCGTTATATAATATTCTTTGTTATATTAAAAAAAAGTTTGAAAATATAAATTAAATATAAAGGATCCATTTAAAATTATCGGGTAAGAAAATAGACTAGAGAATAGAAGGAAGTCGGTACAGGGGCACGAGTGTGTGACTAAATGCTACAGGTTGTGGGTTCGATTCCCACTGGAGGTAATGATATATTTAATATTTTCATTTCTTCACTCTGGTAACGAGGTAATTCGCGGCGTTGAATTCCGACACTCAACACACAATTACTCTTCGTATATTCGGAAGTATCTTGAGGGAAAAAAATGGGAGCAGAGTGTCTTGTCTTCTGGTTCCAGGTTTCCTATTTCCCTTTGTGCGGAATAGAGCGTGAAGCAAAAAAAAAGACAATATTAAAATTGGGCGATAGTAAAATTTAATATCGTCAAAAGAAAATAATTAAAATACACATAAAAAATAAGAAATATATTGATTTTCCAGATTAGACGTAACCAGTATAGATTTAACCAGAGGTTTACAGCCGTGGTTTCAACCGATCGTCTTAGTTATATTATATACAGCGTGTTTGTTAGTTTGTACTGCGGCCAGAATGTATGATGAGCTAATGGTTTACCAATATGCGCCATTGGTAGCTAATATTACTGGGAACGTTACTACTGTAAGTATATATATTTTACTAATATTAATATCTCATTGGTGGGGTTTAATTTTTATTTGAGAAATATTTAAATAACAATTTTTGTTCCCTCCATCTGAAAAGACAACGCGCGGCTCTTAAATTACTTTACAGTACGGTTGACAAGACCGCCTTGAAATTAAGGGGTTAAATCTGCACACCACAGCTAACTTTAGTACTGTACTGTACACAATTTTCAATTTAAAAATAGAAGGAAAGTAGAAAACGGAGTATCTTAACACTAGGTTCCCAGGTGAGAAACTGCCTATCCTGCTATGTGCTGAATACAGTGTGAAGCTAACAAAAATTAAAAAAAATACATAAATGTTGGTTAAATAAAATGCAAACCACTTAGTTAAATACAGTGGTGATTTATAACTAGGTACAATAACTATTAAAACAAAAATATTTTGCATTTTTTATAAAATTTTTGAAATATGGTCCATACAATAGATACCCTTAAAAACATAACGATTTCCAAGAGCCACGGTCCCGATGTTTAAAAAAAATTGACATGAAACATTAAATATATATTTTTATATTTTATATTTTCAGCCAACAATACCTACGTTTTATCACACTTGGACCCACTTTTCGATATGGCGGGCGGGTCTTTCTTTATTGGGGTTGACCTATTTCGTTATATCGAATCCACCGGACTTAGTTTATATGAATTTAAGTAAGTTGTTGCAGTTTAAACATTCCTTGCAAAGCATTGGATGATTGATTTTATTATTTGTTTAAGTACAACTTTTTTTTAATTTTGCGTTTTTGTGAGTGTATAGTAATACCTTAAAAAGTTTAAAAATATTCATGTTATTTATTATTATTAATTTGAAAATTTATTTTATTTGATGTGTTTGTTGAAAGAAATGTTATGTTGTTATTAACTTAATATTCCTATATAATAATATAATAATATGGTGAAATAATTTACTCTGATGAACAAACATAAATCAATTATAATAAAAAATTATGACAGATAAATTTTCAAGATATATATATATATATATTTATTTATTTTAATTACAATTTGCTTAAGCATTATTTATAAATTAAAAATTAAAATTTATTACAAGCATATGACATAATTAGTTCAAGCCACTTGATGATGTATCCAAGAAGTATGGGTTCAAATCCTGCTACTTACACATTTTCATAAGACATTGCATTGTTTTGTTTAAATTCATTACTGATTAAGGAGGATCTCGTATTAATTTGACTAGTCAAATATTCCAAAGATTGCTAAGGCTGATAATGAAATATCGCTCTTTATATACTTGTAGGCGTATCATTATGTTGTTATATTAAATATTTTGATCGAAAAATTAAAAAAAAACATTTTGAAACTAAAGACCATATCTATCTATTATCTATGTGTAATTTCGGTAGATATTAAAAGCTATAGTAATTAATATATGGTGTACAAATGTATAAATCTGTCCGTGCATTTCAAGTTTATATGTAAGTATAATTAAAAGTATGACACTTCCACATCATCATTTCATAAATATAGAAACTTTTGTTGAAAGTTTTTTTTTTATCTCAAATGATAATATTTTCATTTTTTGGGAAAACAAAAATATGTGTGGGACCGCCATTTTTTTTAAATTACAGAGAGAAATTACATTATACTGTAATTGTATTGTTTAATACATATATTAGTAATATACATAATATTACATGTTAAATTCTTAATAAAATTAGTACATAATTAATATAAATTGTATATTATATTAAATATCAATACTTATTCAGTGGCTATTTAAGTGTTGCCAAATTAAAGAGAAAATTATTTTTATTTACGTCATTGTACTCCGAAATTGTAGAGCAGAAATATAAAGTATATAAATGTTTTATATTTGCGGTTGTTAAGCAAAAGGGCATATCTTTACAAAAATTTAAAAAATACAAGCGTAATTTTAGCTTTTATTATTATACACGATGCTATTGACAGAGATTTATTTACAGCATTCATGGTTCTAAATAATTACAGGTTAATTTAATCTTTCACATTTTTCGTATAATAACTACTAACTATTAAGCGTAATAGAAAGCAAGTAAAGAAATTAACTTAAAATATTGCTAATTTAGAGATTAACTCATATTATCATTTACCTTTGACTAATAAATTGCGTATTTTATCAATTACAAGTAATATATTTGTTCTGAGACATAAAATTATAAGATAATATATTATTGTAGTCATGACACTTTTTAAATAGTTATTTAAAAAGTGCACGATTTGTACACGAAAAGTACATGATTATTAGTAGTTTTCTTTAAAATACTAAATATATAGATAATAATATAATTATCATAGAAATTCAGCTGAAATACAGCTGAAATTCAGAAATTCAGCTTTACGCTGTATCCAACACAGCAGGGCAGGCAGAGGGAACCTAGTATTAAGATGCTCTGTTCCGTTTCCACCGAAAGTGGGGAATATAAAAATTCAATAAATAATTTCCTAGGTTATGCCACTTTTATTTAACAGCCGTCTCTATGTCCATACATGCTATATTTGTCTAAGTGTTTACTTTTCTCCTATTTTTGTATAATATTAAAACAATAACATCTATTTACATTATATTTATTATATTATATACACATAATAAAACAAATATCGCATAAGCTTCGCACAAACATTCAATAGGCCAAATTACCTCTTAGAAAAAAGTAATAATAATTACAAAAAAAATATATAATAAACATTATAATTCATTTAATTTTTTTAAAAATAAATGTTCATGAAACTATAGTTCCTTCCTACATATATTTATCCAAGCGCCATATATATTTATGTAATATTGATTATTAACCTAAACATAAAAAAATATTCTTGTTCTTTATCTATGGTGTTCCGAGCGTTCCAGTGCAGCATTAATCATGTCACGTTGAATGGAAATAAATATTTGAATAATATTTTCGTATATTATAAAGCTGTTACGATCGATGTGTGTATAATTATCACAATTTTGACAGCTGTCTTTTGCAACGGTTTTTATACTTTTTAGAAATAGCTTAAATAGCCATAATTATTATTTGCACAAGAAATATTTTATTATTTGCACTTTATAATATAATGACGATTATAGATTTTATTAAGAAATCAAGTACTTATATATTAACGTAACCACAGCTACAAATTTGGCGGTTTTAATGTGCAGATTAGGATTAGGTCAAATTGTATAACTTTTTTTTTAAAGTAAAAAAAAAAAAACCTAACTCAACTGGCACTTAAAAACCGCCAAATCTGTAGATGTCATGGTGTTAGTACATATTTACCAAAATAATATACAACGTATAATTGGCTTCTTGCTTTACGGGACCATATCCACAGATATATTTATTTAAGTTTTAACAGTTTTAAATATATATTTTTAAATATATATCTTCTCGCTGTATCCTGCACATAGCAGGGTAGGCGGAGGGAACCCGGGGACCTAGTGTTAAAATACTCCGTTCCCATGAAGACACTCGTCCCACACTTTCCGCCGAATTCGGGAGACATTGTCTATTGAGCGGCGGAACACAACGCCGGGCTTTGCTCAAGCAAAGAAAATATGTAAAAAAAAGTGTCCAGACACCAGAGTGAAGAAATGAAAATATTAAATATTTCATTTCCTCCAGTGAAAGTCGCACCCATAACCTGTCGCATTTACAGTCTCAAGCCTCTGCGTCACAACTGGCCTCAAATCTATATTATATAATAGAAAATAATAAATATTAAAGAAATGCTTTTTTTTGTTTATTGATCTTTTTTATTTTAATTGTATAATGTGAGGCAAATTGCATTTTTTTGATCGAAATTGTGTATAAAAGTTCAAGAAATCTTCTTTACTACTTTTATTAAGGCTGTTTTTCATATTTTAAATGCGGGGTTTTATATTTTTGCAAAAATAATAATGTTATATTTAGTTTAATTTGTATCTTTTATAGCTTTTTATCTTTTCCGCCTTTTTAATAATTAAAAAATAGTAGGTATAATATGTATACGAATAAAATTTCGATGAAAATGAATTAATAAATTTGCAATATGCCTTTTAATTACTTTTTTCTATTCATAAGAAACAAATGAATAAATATCTATAATATAATGTGTTGTTATTGTATAAATAAATAATTCATTTGAAGTATATTTTTATGTTTCTTTTCTCCACTATACCGTATATATATATATTTTGTTTTCTAAATAATTTTTAATAATTTTTATCCGTGGCTTCGTCCACGTAGTTTAAGTATTTCGTTTCTCAATTAATTAAACTATATACGTTTACATTTTTACGTTTTACATTTTTTGTTTAAGTGCTCTTCGTTTCGTCATCGTTGCTTCGTTATCGTTGCTCTCATTCATTTTTTTAATTAAATGATGACATTTAATAATATGCAATATCTAAAGGTATGTAAAAATAAAACTCCACAATAGCTTGTCTCATTCATATATTTAATTTATAATAGGAATACTGTAGACTCAAATAAAAGAAAAATCATAGATTAATCTTCTCTTAAGATAAAAATAATTAATCTTATTAATTGATATAAAATTGCAATTAATTAGTCATCCATGTCGCCTTTGAAGACAAAATATGCTAGTATAAAACTAGTATTAATATGTGCTTAGGAAATAAATGCGATGTTCGTGGGTTCGATTCTCGAAACGGTAATGTTAAAGTTAAAAAATTGCATTGTATCTATTCCCATTTGAGATAGGAAGAAGGAAGGTGGAGAATAGAATATCTTAAGATCATGTTGCCTGTGCCCTGTTATATACGGGATACAGCGTAAAGCTAAAAACAACTATAATACTAATACTAAAACAATACTTTTACTATTCTTATATACATATTCACAGATACAAATCAAGATTTTTCGTCAAATTACATTCGTCAAAAACTTAGCTAAGTTTATATAAAGGTATATGTATTAAAAGATATTTATTTCTTTGTTTGTTTATTTATTTGTTTCTTTGTTCAATTTTAATAATTTTAATACTGTAAAATTTCACTTCCCCTGTAAGATCTAAAGACGAAGATCTTTTAAAATATGGCTCGAATTTATTCTCATATTTATCTACACTTACGTTCAATAAATTATTTGTAACTTAGAATTTATATTTTTGTTTTGTCTGTAACTTAGCTTTTTTATATTATAATATTTAAATAATTAACTTAAGTATACCTTATATAAATATAATATCCAAAATTACCTAAGAAAAACACAATTTCGTTTAACATAATTATATGAACGACATGTATTCTATAAAAACAGATCGACACTAGTATAATACCTATGTATTTTTCTAAAATATTTTATTTATTTATCTATTAGATTTACAAATATTAAGTAGTATAATATATAATTAATTGAAAACAATTAATTAATTTATTTACTTAATTTATTTAATTTATTTACAATTAACTATATCGAGATATTATGGCAGTGATCGCAGAATAACAGCCTGATACTAAAACAAGTAAGTAGAAAAGTATTAAAATTAAATTTTTCCATAAAATATAAGAACATTTCCCTAATCCTCTATCCCATTTGTGTACTGTTTGAACTATTGCGGGAATGAATAAACCTAGTGTTGAGAAGAATATGGCGCCTACAAGTCCTATTAGAAGTTCCAAGTCTGGTACTGCCACTGCTAATATTACTGAAAAAAAAAATATATTATCGATGGAGGCCATTGAGGCGTAGTAGCACAGAGGAGTAAACACGACAGTTGTGGATTCGATTCACGCTCAGGGAAATAAATTATTTTCATTTGTAAGGTACAAGATAAAGCGCGAAGCTTAGTTCGGCCTCTGAAAATGCAATATCTTGAAAATCAGGCGACGGGCCTTACCTGCGGGCTACAGCGAGAAACAAAAAGATATACGTATATAGGACAGTTAAATATAAAAAAAAATCGTTCCTTCTATAAGTCGTAGTATGTAAGATCTTGTAAACGCCATAGTATTGACTTGATAGATTCTCATTAAGTTAACTGATATAGTAATTAACTTTCATTCCCCGCTCTATTAAACAAAGCGTAGGGTCTTGAATTCGGGCGGAAAATGAAGTATCTTAACACTAGTTACTCTCTGCCTTCCTTACTGTGCGGCAAATAGTATGAAGTAGAAAAACATATCAAGAATAATAACTAACTAACCTGTTAATAGAACACTTAAAGATCTCATCAGGATCTGTCCCTCGTTCTGGAATCTTTGACTAACTCTACCTTTCAATCGTATCCACATTATGTCCATGGGTGCATACATTTGTAGAAAGTATGTGAAGAAAACTGCAACCGCTACTAAGATTTTGGCGGTTAATGCTAATCTGCAAACAAAAGAGTTCAAAATATTTTTCTTATAATAAACATATACAACTTATAGTAGTTTTTTTAAGACTCGTCTATAACAGTTTTGAGTTTGATTCCCACTCGAGGGAGTTAATTATTTAATATATAAATTTTCTAATTCCGGTAAAAAGACAAAGCGCGGCATTGAATCCGTTCACTCAACACACAATATTTCAAGAATTGGGTGCAAAGTGTCTTAACACAAATATTTTCGCTTTGAAGTAATTAAAATATTGTTTTCTACAATTTACTTTTTATTTAAATTTGTGCATATATCCATTAGTATATTAGGACACAGGTAAAATATTAAACGCTTATATAAGGACTGATAAATAGGGAAAAGCCTTTTAATACTCGTAAATACGAAGTCAGATTTCGGATTTAATTAAATGATTTGCTCTAACGAATTTCATATTAATAATTCACGGAGGTGACTCGGAAAAGCCCATAATTTAATTAAAACATATGAATGTTCGTAAAGCAGTGGTATTAAATTTGCGTGCTTTCTTTCCGAATATGGCAGGGTAGGAAGAGGCAGTTTAGTGTTAAAACACTCTGTTATCCACTTTCTGTCCAATTCTGGAGGCATTGCGTGTTGAGTGTCAGAACTCAACGCCGCCCTTTGCCTCCACATATAAATTTAAATAAATATTTCATCTCCTCGATTGGGGATCGAATCCACAACCAGTCATACTTTGTGCCCTTATGCGACGACTGGTGTTAAAGCAAAGTAAAGTAAAATACGTACTCACACTTCATCTTCAGGCAGATTTAATGTAATACTTCCTTCAACTTCCTCTCCATATTTCAAGTATCCAAATACACCTACAATAGCGTACAATATCGATACCAATCCCATAGTAATATTTAGAACCCCTGGACAGCCTAAGAAATGTTTGGGATTTTCCATTTCGTTTTCCACCGGCATGACCACGTTGATTCCTTCCATTGCAAATATGGCTGTACTGGAAAGAAAAATGTTTATTTTTAATTTAGAGTCGTAATAAATGTACAGGAGATATATTTTAAGCATTTTTCCAGATTTACGCTGTTAACATGGTAGGCAGAGGGAAACTGGGGACCTACTGAATTGCAATATCCTGGTGTGAAGCTGAAAATGATAATATTAAAAATTAATAGATTAAGATTTAAAAATAAGAAGAACTATACATTTACATAGTTTTGAACCCTACATTTCAATTTGAGTATACCGGAATCGAATCCTCGGATGCCGTACAAGAGGAGCGGGTTCAATTACTACTCAGTTCCTTCACTCGTACATACATTTTCTAAAATATTTTCTTTAATTATTATTATAGTTAACTACATATACCTATATAGGAACTGTACGATGAAGAGCATCGAGACGTTTGAACAAATCTTTTGAACCTCATTAGGTTCAAAAGATTTGTTCAACGGATTTTATTCACGAAGTTTA
>FASU01028569.1:0-12939 GCA_001486225.1 Heliconius pardalinus sergestus
GCTTTATTATATTAATATAGATAAGACCTCCAATTTTTGTATGGAACCCTAATTGTGAATATAGCATACATTATTTTTTCATTGTAATTATATATTGGATTTGTTGATTTCTTATTTAACATACTTATTAATTATATAAATATAATAATTTAATATACAAGTACAGTATTATTACACACCTGTAGAACTTCGATGTAAATATCAATTTGTGACCGTGGATACAATTCAGTTTTGATGGCAGCTGTTAGAGCTTGTCGAAGATGCAATGACATTTCTTGGGATTTGCGGTCACCCCTTGGACGATTTTTTCTTTCACCTTAAAGTCATATATTTAAAACTATTAATAGACATTTATATTATAAAAATTATAAAAATATTAATAAATATTTATAAAAATTTATATAATACTAATATAATTTAAAGAAACTTACCTGTAGAAAATGTGGCCATGCTATATTGACAATTAACTATTACTGCTTCTTTTGACATTTTAGATTTTGAAGCCTACAATATAGTGAAAATATTAATCAGATATATTACATTTCTTTTATATTATAGGCACGTAAGTAATTGTACAATCAGTTTCGATACAAATCATACCTGATGAGGTCCATACACAGCAGCTAATACTTTTGTATTACCCTGTTCTAAATATGCACTTCCATCAGGCTGAGTAAATACACCGAGTTTACATCTTATTCTACGCAATTCATTTGGTCTTCTACCATCTAATCGTAAACCCTGACTTGATAATAAATCTGGTCCGGGCATATTATAATATTCCAAATTACTTTATATGAGACGTAAATAATTATAATTTAAAATTTTATATTTTCCGATATAGACAGAAAACGATTAATAAATTATGCTTCCCGTATATTTCATTATTAGTTAAAAATAACTTTATTTGTAAATATACAAATAACCTCACTTATATGTGTATGTTATGGTTCTTTAAATCTGGCGTTCCGAGCGTGCCAGTTGAAACACTTATATGTGTTTTCAAAGCACAATATAAAACAAATGTCAATTGTCACATAATCACAGATAAATAATTTAAAAAAACCACAGACAATTAGTAAGTCGAAACATATTATAAGACAAATAATTAAAGATAATGGACACGTGAGACGGTCCACCCGTATATTATATGAAATTTTGAAATCATTTATAACAATATAGTGAAATTAATATTCAAAATCTATGTGATATTTTTTGCTGCAAGTAGCGGATTATTATAGTCTTTTATTTGATGTAAGACTAGAAAATAATTTTTGCGCTATTTAATATAATGTAATAAAATTATGACTTTTATAAAACAAAAGTTTTTTTTAAGAATTTCACTTATTTACGAATCTGTTTATTAACTTCATTAATATATCGTCACGTTTTCTTTACGTTTTTACATAGATCAGGACAAAATATATATTTTAACTACCGTACATCATAATTTTCCGTACATCTTAAGGTTTTAGGCTTAGGCGTTCATTTCTGTTGCAGACTAGGGTTAATGCTTATTCTTTACTGCTTATAACATACCTATGTGTACATTAGCATTGCATGATTGCATACAATAAATATTTATAATCTATAATAAATCTCCTGCACTGTATCGCATTGATATTTGATTGGATTAAGTAATAAGTTATTGAATTATACCGATAATTTTATATGAAAACAAAAGTATTTACAATATATGATTTTGTAAGGTACGGTAAATAAGAAATTAAATTATACTTAGACTTATTTCTTCTATTGATTTTGTTAAAGTTTTCTATTAGATTTGTTGTCACGAACCATTGTCAATTTGTCAGTTTACTGTCATTTAGCGTTAGTGAAAATTAAATATTATAATATAGATTTCCCTTAATTATGATAATATAAATAACATCAGGACGAATAGTTATTACATTTCTGTTAATATTTTATTTTGATTGTATATTTGTTTTGATCTATTTGATAAGCATGTTACGCTAACTCTATTGTGTAGTATCGATTTTTGGTGATTGTATAATTTTGGCTAATTAATTGTGCAGTGAACTACAATGGACGTAGACGATTCGGCGGTGGATCTTAGTGTAAGGTAAGTCAATGCAATCTTTTCATGGAATTTGTTGATAAATGTCAAAATTTGTATTCTAAATTATTAATTAATCATAAATCACATACTACTTAGATATATAATAGTATATTTAGTATCACCATGTCACCTAAAGTAGTGGCTAATTTTTTGAGATTTTTTCTCAGAATACATTTTCGTTTTTCTATAATTTAATTCTTAAGTCAATAACAATGAAAACCAATGAAATAAATTTTAACACTGTGTTTTATCATCACATTGTATCCTGTATATAGCAGGGTAAAGAGAGGGAAACCTAGTATGAAGGCACTGTATCCTCCACTTTTTGCCCAATATTCAAAACATTGTGTGTGGAACTCAATATGCTTTGTCTCAGTTGGGTCCCTATATAGCAGAGGTTCCCAACCAGTGGTCTGCAGAAGCCTAGAAATGGTCCGCAAATAATTTCAATTTTAATATGGCAAGGGGGTGAGGCGTTGGATGAGATTCATTATCACAGTTTATATTGATTATACCTACAGAATGGCTAGCAATATTGATTTTAAGCAAGAAATGGTTGGGAATCCCTGCTATGTAGGAATTGAATCCATACTGTTATATATATATTTACAATCGGTTCCAACATTTAATGTATGTGATTTTTCTTATAGCAGGTCACTTCCGCCAGAGCTAAGTGAACTTAGGGCATTGACTGCAAGTGGTTTAACTATTACTCCAGCCCAACCTCCACCTCATGTAAGTTCTACTACCATTTAAAAATAAATCAATTATAGAAATACATTAAATTTAAAATTTACGCTATACTCAAAAGTTGTTAATTATATAATGTAAACATAAATGTTGTAAATAACTGAAAACTTATGAGATATTGGTTTTATTTCATAATATTGTTATCATTATTATTAAATATGCCCATTAAACTTCTAAATTTAACAAGTTTGTGGTATATAGATGATAAGAAATCAGTGTGACCTAAATAATTTAGTAAAGATCTTATTTAATCACTAAGCAAACTGTTATCACATGTATAAATAATAATGAAATATGTATTTATTATATGAAGAAATTGAAAATATAAAAAGGCTTTAACATTTTTTTATTGTTATTTCACACTAAGGAAAGGAAAAAATATTACATTTTAATATAATAGAGCTGAACCCTGCACCTTGTGGAGGCTATCTGGCTTGGATGGGACTTTTAGTACTTTGTATACATTGTTTCGAATTTTGTAAAGAGTAATACTGAAAAATTACATAATTAAAGTTATATAGTTTTAATTATGTATTTTTTCAGTATTACTTGGTTGGGTGCTTGGATTATACTTAGTGTTATCACTTAAAACAAATTAAAACATAAAAAAGAGTATGTTATTAACTATATAAAACCTGAGTATTATCAACAAAATGTAAATACCACACTAGAAAATACTATCTATCTTTTTCTAAAGCTTTTTATGAATATTTTGAATATTAGATAACTTAATAAACACATTATTTTGGGTAATTTTAATCTTATTGCTTAGGTTTATGTTCATAATTCAGCATTTGTTATAAACTAATTATATTTTTTTCTTATTGCACTGCACAAGATTGACAGAGTGAGTATAAATGTAAGAATCATTTTTTATTACATACTAATTAATCTTTTCTCGTTTATTGTAATGACCTTATTTTTATTTTGATGGCCCTTTTAAATTTAATGAAAGGCCCATCTATCATCTTATTAATTACTCTTGCAAATATGTAACATATTTTTTCCCAACTTGGCTATAAACATATAACAAAATTTTATATAATTTATTATTAATAGGGTGCAAGTGGTAAAAGAGTGCTGCGACCACGTTCAGAGCAACGCAGTTACACTGAAAGTCCGGATATCGTTTTGCTCCCGGCCGCACCTCCACACCGCAAACCTTCATTGCCGGCACCTGCACCTTTTACAGGTATTACTATTAACACTTTCTTTCAGCATGTCAATGATCTCGCGAATTTTGAAAACAGTTACAAAATAGTAAGTACGTAATAAAATCAACTTCATCCTGTACGCAGCAGGGTAGTCAGAGGTGTTCCCGGTGGTGCATGGGGGCCGATGTGTGGGATACAGCATGAAATTAACAAAACGAATGACTTCATTCTTAAGTAACATTTTTTATCACGACAGATGTGAGCAGCAAGCTAAACTCGAGCGCAGTGAACGTATCGATAACACCGAGCGCGACGCCTGCGCTTCCAGAGTCGCCCCGTGACCCCGCCGACGAGGAGGAGTCGGAGGAGGAGAACGAACCGCCCCTGCCCGTGGCTGGCCATAGAGTGAGTGGATTTGATAGTTTGGTTTTTTAATTCGGAAATCAGCTAACTTTTTCTACGTTAATTTTACAAGTGATGACGAAAACGTTATATTTTTCGAATATTACTTAACTTACTTTTTTACTTAAACTTAACTTACTTTTAAACTTACTTTTTTAATAAATTTTTTTTTTGGCACATAGTATATTTAACTGTATATTTAAGACAATTACAATTATTGACACATATATGGTGTTGTTTTTCTTTTGTATATACTTAGATAAGGAGACAATTGAGAATAAAAGTTTTCTTTTAAGTATCAGTACTTGTGTTTGGATTTAAAACTTGTATTTAGAATTCATATGTTTCTTGACAATCGTAAGTATTTTAGTTCATTCATTTTGAGGGAACATAAGAAATAAGTTTACTTATTTTGAGATATTAAAAGAGAATAAGTTATTATACATTTTAATGTCAGATTCTATTAAAAAACTTTTCACTTTTTACTCGCATAACAGGATAGGCAAAGAAAACCTAGTGTTAAGACACTGTTCCAAATTTTCCAAATAATTTTCGAGACATTGCGTTTTGAGCGGCGGAACTCAAAGACGCGCTTTATTTACCAGAGCGTACGGGAGCGAAAACCTATCCGCGACTATGTCCCACTTGAAATAAAACATTTTAATTATTCTCAGGAGTTATCCAGTGCAGAGATATGGGAGAGGGAGCGTCGTCTTCGTGCACTAAGAGAGAAACTGCGCGCGGAGGAAACACGCCTCGTGCTGTTGAGGAAGCTGAGACAGTCTCAACAAGCCGCTAGTATTGCGCCGGCTAAGGTGAGGATTTATTATTATTTTTATATTGTTTTTGCAGGGTAATATAGTTAAAACACTTAGTTCCTTATTTTAACTTAATTTTTGAGATGCTACGTGTTGAGGTGTGGAACTTTACTAAGTTTTAATGCGTGTTACTCATTGTTTCAAAAATTAAATTGTGCATGGAGACCGGAGTGTCTTAACACTAGTTCTATTTTCTTTTTTCTCTGTGCTCTCTCTTAGCAGGGTTGCTGTAATCGGGATACAGCGTGAAGCTAAATAATAATAATTAATTATAATTGCATTTTTTAGCAGCGTGACTCCACATATAGGACAGAAAAATACTTTTTTTTTAGAAAATATAAGAAATTTGAATTGATCTTGCTACGTTGAAATTTTTATAATAATTATTTATTCCGCAGGAGGCGAGTGCAGCAGCGGGCACGGGCGTGGCTGGCGCGGGGGCGGGCGCAGGCGCAGCGGGCACGGCGCTGGCGGGCAGCGGCTGCGTGGTGCCGCCCGGCGTCACCGTCACGCCAGCGCCGCCGCCCGCGCACCAGCAGACGAAGGTACGAGGGGACTTGGGAACCTAGTGTTGGCACACTTTCCACTTTCCACAGAATTCTCATTTCATATAACATTAAATTCAAAAAGGTGAAGCAGCGTTTCGGTCAGTAGTTATAATTATATATATAAAAGTAATTAAATAACATTTTGTATAATTCCACAGCGTCCCAGTGCAGTGGCGACTAGTTTGCCTACGAACAATGTGGGGCGACGTTCATCAAGTCTTCCAGGTGGAGCAACTCTCACGCCTGGACCTTATCGCACGCAGGTACCTAATTTTTTTAACTTCCATTATTGAGAAGTAAAATATTTACTTAACACTTTATTACACTAACTTAATAATATAACAAATAAAAGAATTTTGTTGTTTAAACGTGGCCTTATCACCAGTGTCGATCTTTTCTAGGCAACCCTTACCATATAAAGATCAATAGTATGGATTTAGTTGGTGTACAAATTATGAAATATGCTATTTTAGTATAAAATATTCGTAAGAGAAACTAATTTTTGTGTTAAATAACCTTATATTACTTATCTATTAAATGTAGCTATACTAAAATGTACTGTGGGCTATGGCATCACTACGATGTTAATAAGGCAAGACTTCATATTGAATTCTTTTCATTGTGTATTAAATTAATATATATAATCTACAAAAGTACTTCACTAGATGTGGATGGAGTTCCTTAACACTGGATTCCCTCTTCCTACCCAGCTACATGTGAGATACAGAATGAAGTTAAAAAAAAAGAATTAGAGAGAGACTGTCACATCAATCTTTGTTCAGAAAAATAAGTTATTTTTAATTTCTGGAACTGCTAAGACAAAATACGGCATACTGTTCTGCGACTCTATAATAATAGTGTGGAATTAATGACAATATAAATATTGCACATTTGCAGTCGTCATCGAGTGGTGGTGCTAGTATCACACCGTCCGTCACCATCACTCCCGCGCCGCCGCCCGCTAACCATTCTACACCTAAGGTAAAATTATTGCAATTTTTTTATATTTCTTAGAAGTGTTATTCCACACTTAGTAAAAATTACTTATTTAGAAAACATAAAAATTTAAACGTAGGGGGATTTGAACCCGCTTCTTGGAAACCCACCATGCACTCTAACTACTATACCATATGTCCTGACTGTAAATGCAATGCACCGGCTGTTGGTTCATTTCCCACTCCAGAGAAATGAATTATTATCATTTCTTCGCTCTAGTGACAAGACAGCGCGGCGTTGAGTTCCACCACTCAACGTGCTGTATAAATAAAAAATAACGTAACATTATTTTGCAAGCCGGCTCAGGATAATTCGTCAGTCACAAGTAGTACGAGCGATGCAGTGAGTATGGGAATGTGATGTCGACTTCCTTTTTTTATTATATTATAATTTGTATTAATTTACACTATTTTAAGATTTTAAATTTTTATAAAAATTGTTGTTTTTATAATAATAAAAATAATTAACTTTAAAATTAAACAAATTGAAAAAAAAAAACAATATTCTGTAGATTTTGAAATAGTATTTTTAGAAAAAAAATCACAACTTTAAGACAAATACCAATTCGTATTCATTAAATGTATATTATTATATCTCATAAATTATTAAAATTAGTTTATTTTATAGAAAAAAATATATAACAAAATAAACTTTTTCGTACAATACAAACTATATAAACTTATTTACATAAAAAAATTCTAATTGTTTAAAAAAACTTAAAATTAACTTGCATCTTTAAATGTATAAAAGCAAGACCTAAGACAAGATCTTTTTAAAGATTTCTTTATACTATATATATATATATTTGCCACTGGGTTTATAACCACGCAACACATTTGATACGAAATTCAAATCCACAAAGCAGGAGTAAATAAAATAAACAAAATATCTAGTAATTTCAGGCCAGTTATGACCTGTGTGTATAGATTAACAAATTATAGTAATCTAAAAATTTATACAGGCAAGTTCCCGTAGTTCAGACGACACACAGACGCCCGCCCAGCGCCAAGCCGCTGCTAAGCTTGCTTTACGCAAACAACTCGAGAAAACTCTTCTACAGGTACAATTTAGCCTATTTTATTTTTCCATTATATAGTATGTAAAGAACATTGTGGCGCAGTGCGATAGCGCGATGGTTGTGGGTTCTATCCTCTCTCTCTGCCAAGGGAACATGCGGACTTTAAATGGGATCTAATGCGAATGACTGAGTGTAATTAACACTACTAAGTTTTCGATATATTTTTTGAAGTCAGTCATATTATAAATATTGATAGGTCAAATAAAAATAAAATTGAAGTATGTCTGTGGTTTCAAAATAACCATTTTTCTCTAAGTGCATATAGTTATATACACGACACCAAGGGGAAAAGGAAGTCTGCTGAAAAAATTAAAGGCTACTTTTTATCATGGAGTTCAAGTAGGATCACGCGTACCTACTGCTTACCTATTTAGATAAGAAATAACTAATTTTTTTTAATACACAGACATTTGCGAGCAAAGCGATATAAAATCCCAGAACATATAAATAACGGTTTATTTAGTGCATACCTTTTTCTTAAACACATTCAAATATATAAGAGAAAATGCGCTGATAAGCACATTTAAGCACAATAATTATCAAAAAAATATCAATATTTATTTCCTTGCTCCAGTAATAAGACAAAGTATGGCAATAAGTTCTGCCACTCAACTCTGAATGTCTCTAAATTGAGTGGAGCGAGGGTAACGAAGAGTCTTACTAGGCCCCTCCTGCCTACCTTATATGCGTGAAGCTAATAAATATAGACATTTACGTATTGTGGTATTGTATATCATTTGTATTATCTTTATAGATCCCGCCACCCAAACCCCCACCGCCGGAAATGAACTTCATACCCTCTCCATCCAACACAGATTTCGTGTATTTAGTGGGACTTGAGCATGTTGTAGACTATCTTACTAATGAAGATCGGTTTGTATATTTTTTATTTAGTATTACACTTTTATTGTAGTATGGATAATTTTTATGTAAGAAGTGTCATTTATGTTATTGTATGGTTATAATATATTGAAAAAATAAATAAATATATAGTTGTAATTCCTACATGAATTTGTTCATAATATATACAAGTAAAGAACAAAAAAATTAAAAATATAATTTTCTTCACATTTGCACAAGCGTGCGAATGTAAAGGCGATGTATATTTGATGCTTACTTCGGGGAGTGAAATATTGATCACGTTCATTTACTCGCTCTCGTAAGGAGAGCGAGGTGTTGAATTTCGCCACACATAACGCAATGCCAGAGGCTAAAAGACAGCGAATGTCTTACAACGACAACTGTCTGTCTGAATGGAATGTCCATGAACTATTGATGTGCATCTATTTTCCAGCATGCCCCGCTCGACGGTCCCGTGCGTGTGCGCGCAGTGCGGCAGCGACTTCACGCCCGTGTGGCGCTGGGAGCGCGCGCCGCCGCGCCGCCAAGACGCCACCTTCAGCTGCGCGCCCCCCTCGGCGTCCGCCCCCACACCCGCCACCCCTCCCGCGCGCCGCCTTTGCGAGTTGTGCGTGTCCGGGAACGTCAAGCGCGCGCTCAAGGTTACTGTCACGCATAGCACCTACTTGTATTTTATTTGTGTAAAGTTAATTAAAAAGTGACAAGTTACCATTGAAATCTACAGGCGGAACATACGGCCCGTCTCAAAACGGCATTCGTGCGCGCCCTCCAACAAGAGCAAGAGATCGAGCGCCGCCTCGCCGCCCCGTCGCCGCCGCCGACGCCGCACGCGCACACGGCTCACACCGCGCACAGCCAGCACAGCACGGCGCACGGCCAGCACGCGCCAGCACACACGCATGCGCAGCCGCCGCCCGCGCACGGCCTGCACCGCAGCCAGCAGATGTCGGTTTCGCGTGCGGCGCCGCGCGTTGCCGCGCCCACGCCGCCCGCGCCTCCCGCCCCTAAGCCCCAGCCGGCGCCGGCCAGGTGATAACGTCATTTTTATATCTTGAAATATAGTAGGATAAATAGAGAGAACCTATTATTAAGATACTCTATACTTAAGACTGTTGCGCTTTGTATTCTTACCAGAGCTAGGAAATATACCATGCTGGGAAGGCATCGAATCCACAGTTATCGTATCAAATTCAATATTAATGATGCTATTTTTTTGCCTGCAGTAGCCGTTCAATAAGCTCGTCGGAGTCGCTACGCGGCCACCACTCGGAGCGCGCGCGCGACGCCGACCCGCCCGCCAAGAAAGGTAAAGGTAAACGTACACACACACTTCCTTATTATTTATTATAATTTTATGTTATTTGTTTTCTTATCAATTACTCATGTATAGTACGGATGACGTGTCGTGGCCGCCTTGAAGTTAGGCTTTATGAATTTAGCAACTTACAAAAGTAAGAAAAAATCCTAAAATCAAATCCACGGCCCCTGGCCGTACTGTACATTGAGGTTTTGGAATTAAGTGTTTATGAGAGATCATTATTAGAAAATAGTGATGTAAAGAATGTAATTTTATGAACAATGAATGCGAATATTTTGTATTTTTTTATTTTCTCGTCTTTGATTCGGCGATAGTCTCGCTCGAGTATTTTTTGTTATTGATTTATTGGATGAGTAATAAGAACAAATCTTAACCTTTCAAGTAAAGGCTGATAATATGATTACAAAGGTAATTGTTTTTTCTAATAACAAAAAATAAATGGAACAAAAAAAAGGAAATTTTATTATTTTTTGTATTATTTACCCTTACTTATCTTAAAGTTATTTTTTTAATATTGCGAATGTGAATGCAAATGTACAATGATATCCGAGTATTCGTTACATCACTATTATCGAATTTCTATAACACAGAAGTTTTGAGTGTAGTTTTGGATTACTTTAGTTTCATGGATGTTATGTGTATTTTCTATAATTACGTTGATTTTAATTCGTTTTAATTCACTTTAGATAGACAAATATTTCATTAGGACAAGTACTTTTCGATAATAACATATATTTTTTCTAGGGTCGTCATCGAGCACCAGTAGTCAGGGAAGCAGCAGCAAGCAACACCAGGTATGAAAGTTTGTAATAATTTAGTGTAAATATTATATTTAAGTGTATGTGTACTATGGTCTCCAATTATTAGTTCTTGTAAATAAAAGGTTGCCTGTAAGAGATCACTTACAGTGATAAGGCCGCCCTTGCGCTATGTTAATCTATTATAGTTGTCATGTATCTTTGTGCAATAAAGTATTTTTGATTTGATTTGATTAATAAGTTTCTAGTCTGTCTCTTCTTCCTGCCTCCTCCCAAATTGTATGGCCACAGGAGATAATTACTGGAGTCACTTATCATTTGTATAATTGTTACTCAAAAACGAGATTTGAACGCACCACATCCTCAATAGACTAACCTCAACTTTTTATTATAATATCAATAAACAGCTTACCGCAAGAAAGAATTCCTCCAAGTCCGCAAAGCGCGAAGTATTTGGATGAACCGAACTCGCAAGAGTCGGCCTGGACTGGAGCGGACGCGGCCATGCCCTGACACCATCAAGAAAACATTTAAATAAAACCAAAACTGTTAGTGCTATTTAATGTTATTTTAGTGACTAACTTTTTAGTGTTATATAATGTTATTTTCATAGTTATTAGAAAATAACTGTAAAATAATTCTTATCAAATATTTTAATTTTTTTTAAATATATGTCTGTACGCAATTTTTAAATATACTGCCTTTTAAGTATAAGTATGCGGATAATTCCATTTTTTGTATTTATATCCATATAATTAATTGTTAAAAACGTCAAAAATTCATTTTAAATTACTTTTCCAACTGTATAACTTTCATAATATTATATAAAAAACATAATAGATTATAGAAAAGTTGTCATTGAGGTGATTAATAGTAATCTTACAGACTCAAACCAGGAACTTTTGCTAAAAACAGACATCTTAATATTATGTACATATGTATCAATATTTATAGATAACATTTTTAAGTTTATTAATTAATACATAAACCCTCAGATCTCATAATCTATTAATCATCGGGCATCCATATTGTGGGTCGCCATGCTGCATTTAAGACATGCAGTGGTGGTAAATACCACGCCCCACCCACAACACACCCCTCTAGCATGAGTTCTCATCATAGGGCCAATTATGAGAGCAATATTAAACTATATATTATAATTAATGTTATTTTTCTATTTACCTCTACATGTTAAAAAAATATATCAATTGTTTCGAACACAACAGTGTTGAGTTTGATTCCTATTGGGGAATTAATTATTTTAATTTTTCTCACTGTAGTAACAAGTCAATTTTAAGTGTTTAGTTCTGCCACTCAATGTCTCGAAAATTATGAATCATATTAACATAGATTAAATAAATAAGTATATAGAATATACCTGTGAATCAACAAGGGCAGGTTCGCAGCTCGCAGTAGTCAAAGGGCTGCGGAAGGGCGAATTCCGCGCTGTCTCCAGCAAGGATGAGAACATTTTTACTAAAACAATAGGAAATTTATAAATTATTTATTTCACCATATACGAGTATGTCAGGCCTGAAGCCATTGTGGCACATAAGTACAGTTTGTAATCATAGTAGTTGTAGGTGTGGGATGGGGATCCCAATTATGGGATTATTGCAAAAAAAGATATGTAGAAGCAATCATTTGAAGACTTTCCCCATGCATAATTTGCCTGAGATAACTTATTGTAAAGATCAAACTTAAAAAGAAAGTTTATTAAGGGAATTGTATCATTAAATAAATAAAAAAAGATTTTCTGATAATTATGATTCTTTTCCATATACAATATTTTTTCTTGTATGATAAGTGAATGTATCTACTATATAACCTATAGGAACTGTTACATAATAAACCTGCAATGCAGATAATAAAATATGGATATTATATGAATTTTGTAAATGTATACCTTTTGTAACTACTATATAAATTGTAGTTTTAACTAAAAGAAAATAATTGCATCTGCTTGATACTTAAAAAAAATGTACTATAGTTATCACTGGTCCATACAATTTTGTAAAGCAAAAGATATTTGTGTTTAATTGATTAATCTTATATTGGTTATCAATAATATTTTACAGACATAAAATTAAATAATTTTAATAATTGAATAAAATATATATAAAACTTTATAGTTAAAGTAAAATAAAGTTATACTTGAGACCGTCGTGGCGCAGCG
>FASU01028587.1:3377-19895 GCA_001486225.1 Heliconius pardalinus sergestus
TCCTAAACAAACATATGCCGGGCGCTCATCTAGTTATTTTATCGATTTTCCTTAATTTAACTTTTTGAATAAATTTACACAACCCTTTTATAATATATATTTTTTACATAAATAAAAAAAAATATACTATGGACAAGATGCAATAAAAACTGTAGAGATTTTTGGTTTTTTAAATAATTATAAGAAGTCAATAATTATAAAGGAAAATTCAATAAATTTGTAAAATTTAACAGAACTGCGCTAATTTAATAAACTATATATATAATTCGATAACACCTACAATAACCAGAACGAAGCGCTAATAATTTTCAACACAAATAAAAGATAATATAATATTGCATCGGCACACATTCGTCACGCCTATAAGCGCCCTTTTTAACATTTACCAAGTTCCACCCGGGGCGCCACACGACTCACGCCGTAGAGTACTAACACAATAAAATGTAACTCTAAATTAGCTAGTCGTTTTACAAGCAATAAACTTAATAGCCATCACAGGGGGCGCCATTCACGCTTAAAATTTTAAATCGGCGACAATTTCGTTACTTGCACGGGTGAAATCAAGTTTGGTAATCAACTTCTACTATTATTATTGACTTTGCAACCCTTAGCTTTTAGATGGGTCTTGTTAAACTTGATGGTATTTTGAAGTGCTTTAGAAATTTGGTTTCGGATAAAGCTATATCTTAAGCTAAGGAAGATAGATGTACTTGTAGTCTGTTTTAGTAGTCAGTTTTATATTTTATTATTTGTATAATTATTCCTGAGTTCTTAATAAAGTATACATAGGCATTTTTTTGGTTTTGTTAGTATTTCATAGATATATAACGACAATGTTATAGTTTTTTAGAGTTATAGTTTTGTAGGTATATAATAATATAAAAAAAGATTATATGAAAAGGAAAAATTTTAATCAACAAACGGACATTGATTGTGAGTTTTAATCCCACTAGGAAAAACTTCTCTATTCATGATTAAAAGACGTTTGTTAAGGCGAAAAATGAAGAACAGAATCTGCCTACCTTATATAATAGAACATTAAAGTGTTACCCAATAAATATAAATAACTTAAACATAAACAATAATGATTGAAAACAGTATTGTTATTTCCCACATAAAAACTTCTCTCGTCTCAAAATAATCTGTTGTTTGCCGTTGGTAAGTAATTTATAATATTCCGTGAAACATATGCGAAGCCTGACATTTTACTAGTGAAAAGACCCATTCACAAATTCGTCTACACATTTCCAGTGAAAACAATGCGTTATGGAAAGAGTGCTTTCTTTTTTTTAATTTTATACGAGCTGCAGTAGGTATATTTATATAAAGTTGTATAATATTTTAAATATACAATCAATTTTTGTATATTAAAAAATTCTTTCAACAATAAAATAATTAATAAAATGTAATGATCAATTGAAAATATGTAGGATGTATTTTAAATATGGAATAATTTTAATTCTTCGACAAATCATTAAAATAAAAATAACTTGGTATACCTACTCACAATCAATATAACCTATGCAACACTAATAAAATATCTCACATACTCTCCTCTCTCTTACTTTGATTGTAAAAAAATCTATTTATTCTTACCGTACAGTACTTGCGAAATAAAAATTCAGTGGTAAATAATAATGTGTATGCTCTATCAAGATGTTAACCACCTATATCAAAAATATATATCATATTTTAAAGCATTTGTAATTTTAATAGATTTATTTGCATATTTATCTTATCTCAGAGATATAAATTAATAATGTAAAACATAAATTAATAGGTAATTTAAAAAGATATTTGTGTCATATATTTAATTATTCTAAATTTATTTGAAGTTAATTACAAAATATGTAATAAAATAAATTACTTTATGAAAATGCTGTGCAATGTGCTTTTATAGGAAATAAATTTATTGCACATGAACCTTTTTAATACAATAAAAAAATTATATGGAATAAGGAAAAAAAAAGAAATCTCAGTCATAAACCTTTTTATTACATGACTATACAAACATCAGCCATATTTAGATACCTACAAATCAGTAATTTACAGTCTTTCGAATTAATACTTACAAAATTATCTATAAAATAAAATGCAATAAATATATCGAAGCAAATCGCACAGAAATGCAAAATTTGGTATCATTATTGTACAAAAGTTACATACACTATACAAACACTACTTAGTTTATTTACAATATCGGACAACATGTTTCGTTACAGCTAAGCGAGATATCAGCAATGCCTATCGTTAGAAATGAGATCGATCTGACAACCACTACGCTTTCACACCAGGTACGTCTGGACCGTGTGCTGCAGAACCACAGACTGCGGTTGATGATGACGGCCTTGAAAATCATTAGAGGAGTAGTCCGAGTCTATAGTGGAATATATGTGTTCGGACATCGGCCGGTCGCAGGGGGAGCGCTCGGCGGAGTTGGCCGACTTGCCGCACAGCGTCTGGCAGGTGCTGTTCAATACTGACGCATCCATCGTGTACGTGTTAGAGTTCCTCCCGTAATTAAGTCTCTTCAACTTGTGACCGTGCCGCTTGGACGACGGCATTGCGTATCGTAATCGCTCCCAGAAACGTTTCTCTTTCCACGTTATCTCTAAACCAGTTTTGAAATACGACTTTAAGTCCGGATCTCTCGCAACTTGCCCTACGGCGACTAATATTAACTTGTGAGGGTTCTTATGAAGCGCTCTCTGTAGAGCTTGCCTGAATTCGATTTGCGACCACTCGGTCGAAATAAAGTTTTTCGATAATACCACAATGATTCGCCTCGACGCCTCGGTCGCTTCGACGACTAAGTCGGGAAACTGAGCGTACGTAGCTTCAAACTGGGGCACGTCTCTGTAATGCAGGCACAAATGATAGGATGGATACCCATTTTCGAGCTCCCGCGCCAAGGATTCTATAACGAACTCCTCATCTTTGGGGCTATAACAAATGTAGGCATCATAAAGCTTATCTGCGTCGTTAAAGGCGCCCGCCAAGGGAGAGAGCTTAATGCCGCAATTTGAGTACAACCACATTCTACAAGCGTATCTAAATGTGAATACTAAAGCTAATATTAATAAAATAAGCATGAACCCAGTGAGAGCCGACGCCAGTAATGGTATATTGTGGGAGACGAAGAACGCGCTTATCACTGACGTATCGCTTATTTCGCTACAAATTGTCACATTTAAATTCAATTGCTTCCTAGTTCGATTCTCATCATCATTAAAGCACCATAAATTGTGCATATCTATTACTTTTTCAACATTTTGCGATATGTACAATAAAAATCCTTGTAAATATTTACAATTGCAAGACCAGTAGTTATTACCTATGAACAAACTTTGTAGCTTTTTGTTATTGTCTAAATGCCACAAGCCGTAGTTTACGAGTCTGTTTCCATCCAAGCGTAAAACTTCGAGAGAGCTCAAAAAGGAAAAACTGACATTTGAAATATATTCAATGCCATTATTTTGAAGATACAATTCTTTCAAGTTGTTCAACTTGGAAAATTCGAGGCCTTGCAAGCGTTTTATTTTGTTGTCGTCTAAATGTAATATTCTTAAATCACTGAGACCGCGAAATGTTTCATTCTGTATACTCGTAATGCCCGTTGAATTTAAATACAAAACCATAGCTTTACGCATTGAATAGAAAACAGTTTCGTTGAGTTCATTATAATAATTGCCATCTAAATAAATA
Source organism: Heliconius pardalinus sergestus (assembly GCA_001486225.1). Lineage (NCBI taxonomy): Eukaryota > Metazoa > Arthropoda > Insecta > Lepidoptera > Nymphalidae > Heliconius > Heliconius pardalinus. The sequence goes on from FASU01028587.1 coordinate 7,083, forward strand.
TGAGTTGCGCCCATAGGGAAGTCCCGAGGCACCAAATTCAATTGTTTTACGGAACAATCAACTACATTGGTCGCTTTTGTTGAGTCGTGATAACACGAGCATTCATCGGGACATACAGTTTTGCAATTACAGAAACTGAAGTCACAACAATGGCAATCTTCGACGCAGTAGCTTTCATATTTACAAAGGAAATCTTTTGTGTTTAAGGAAACAACGGGGAGAAATTTAACGCCTCTCACAAATGATTCTTTACAAATAACATTTTCTAAATCCATGACCCGCGGATATTCCCTAGTTGAGACAGAATTTATAAGTAAAAGCCATTTCATAGTACAATCGCAACGAAAAGGATTACCACTTATATAAAGTTCGGGTAATGCGCGACCATCAACTCTAGAAATTCGTAAGCTATCCACACCCAAACTTTCGATTTCATTGGCATACATATCGACTCGAGTTAAATTAGATTTTTCTAGGAATGTATCTGTTTCTATGCTGGATATTAAATTATTATTTATGAAAAGCAATTCCACGCTGTTCGGTATAGATATTGCAGATAACGAGACGATGTGGTTATGGCTGGCGTCTAAAGTTTTAACGCGAAGATTGCTTTGAATTTTATAATAATTTGCAAGCACTTCAATAAAATTGGCGTGGATATCGAGCCACTTCAAGCTCGCTGGTATAAACGCGTAATCGAACCACACGAGTTGATTCTCAGACAGATTTAGCCACAACAGTTTCGTCAATGACACGAATACTCCGTTTATATCAGTAATGAAATTGCCGTCCAACCGAACGGCTTCCAATTGCACGTTCTTTTGAAAGGTTTCGGTCTCGATAGCCTGTATTTTATTTTTTGCTAAATTGAGTACTTGGAGACTAGGCAAGCCCCAAAACATTCCCGCTGAAAGGTTTCCAATTTGATTGTCGATTAAACGTAACCCGGTCAACTGCGATAAATTTTGAAACGAATTGTTTGAAATGTCTGTTAATAAATTCTCACCCAAATCCAATGATTTCAAGAACGGTAATTGCAAAATAGCCTCGGGAATTATTGTCAATTTATTGGAACTTAAGTCTAGCTCCTTCAGGTCGGAACAGTTTTTAAAAGCACTATCAGCTATATATGACAAAATATTATTATTTAAATTCAACTTATTTAAAATAAATAGTCCGTTAAACACATGATCTTCAATAGTCCTTAACTTATTTGATTCTAAGTTCAACGTATGTAAATTAAACAAAGGCGAAAACGCGTTGTCTTCTATAAAACCGATGGAGTTGTTACTTAAATTAAGTATTTGTAAAAAAAATAAATCCTTAAACATGTTTTGCTTCACCCCGGCGAAGGCATTGTGTGACAGGTCGAGCACTATTAATCTTATTAAACCACCAAACGTTTCATCTTCTATGTGATCGCCTTTCAATTTATTCGCCGAAAGGTCTAACACGACTAATTGCTCCAGCCTATTAAATAACTTCTTGGGTAATATTTCCAATTCATTGTAACTCAAGTATATTTCTCGAATTTCTCTTGTATTTTGAAATAAGCTTTCTGGTAAATAATTAATAGCGTTCTCGGATAAGTTTACAACTTTTAACGATAACAAGTCACCGAAAACTTCGCCCGGCAACTCGCTTATTTTATTGCTTTGTAGGAATAGTTGCGTTAATCTACGCAAATGTAATATTTCAGAGTCAGCTGGCAGAGACATGATGTCGTTGTAGCTCAAGTCGATAGTCTGCAGAGTGGACCCACACTTGTGGCCGAAGCCCAGCTCGTCGACGAACTTGATTTTGTTACGCGTTAAGTTTAGTGAAATTATATTTTCCAGCGCGCAAAACAGGTCCGACGGGATTTTTCTTATGTTGTTGTACGCCAAATCCAACGAGTGCAACTCCCTCAGGCCATTGAATGCCCCCAAAGAAAGCTCTAACTCCTTGTTGTGCCCCCACTGACTGTTCATAGATCGTAATTTCAAAGTTTTAAGTCCTCGCAAGCCCTCGAAGGTGTTCCCTGGCAGCCGTAATATTTTGCAGTCCGTTATGGTAATCTCCGTCAAGCCGTGCATTTTTCCGAAGTAATGATCCTTCACCGTGCTCTCTAGGAGATGCGAGCCGCAACGGACCGCGAGCCTCTCCGCGCCGTCAGAGTGCGTCGAACCGAGCACATCCCGGTCGGACGACAGCGCGCGTACGTTGCACTCCAGGCCGCTGTCGGCCGCGCGCGAGCACCCGTCCGGCGCTCCCGAGGGCGCCGCGCCCATCACCAAACAAAACAATATCACGTAAATTATCATTTTATGTCGCACTGTGTCCATTTCATTTTCACTTGTCAACTTGTTTTGATGAATGAGAGCGGGGTCCGCGCGGCGCGTGCCGGCATGTTAGAGCGTGGACACCACCCGACGACAATGAACGATCGCGAGGTAAATAGAGCGGTCGGAGAGCATGGCGAGCGGCGCGCGGCCGGCACTAACACTGACGTGATCCCCCCGCGGCGGCGAGCGCGCGACTGCCGTGCCGGGCCGGCGTGCACCGTCGCCGTGCCGGCCGGCGTGCCGGACCGGCGTACACCGCTACCGTGCCTGATGGGAACACACCGCACCATCGCATTTCTACTGCCGCATACTAACTAACCCTCGTAGTTTACGAATTCTGTACAAAACGGAAACCGTTACGTGACTTTGACTCGATTAATATTATTAGAAAACTATTCAATGAAAGCTCTTTGTTGATTGTCTTTATAGGCTTTGGAGTTACAAGTTTTTTCTTTATCTATTATGAGATATTTATCTTAACAGGGTTCGTAACAATTTCTCTTTCGTATGTTATGTGAAATAGGTACCATTTGTCAATTTTATGACTCATAGTAGTATCATAAAAAATATAAAAACAGCCGTTCATTTCAAGTAAGCGTAAAATGTGGACCTAGACATATTAATAACAAGAAGTAGAATCGGTATAAAGTTTCTTCATTTCATTTTTTTAATGGAAATAACAATATATGTGTAGTTCATGTAGAAGCAAATTGTGAACTTAATATATTATTTTATATTTAGATTTTAGATACAAATATTTAAATGAGACAATAATTTAAATAATCTAGTAAATAGTTTGAACTAGGAAGATACTTATTTTTGAATCAATTAGAGATATTCTACTAACTTCTATATTTTTCTCTACTAAATTTAATTACCTAAGGATGACGAATGTATATAAAAAAAAATAATTTATATAGTTATAATTGCACCCTCAGAGTAAAAGTGACTCAATTCAAAGTTTCAATTTGTGGAAAACCACTCTAAAATAATACAATAGTTTTTATATCGTAATTTTTATCAAGAGATACGAAAAATTCAATTCATATAACTTTTGTTCTAAGAGAGAGTCCTAAGGTATACTAATAACAATTAAAGTGCGAAAATTTTTCTTACTCTACCCACTAAACTTAAAACTAGGTATAATTTAAAATACATATAAAGTTAGTTTTGTAACTTCACACCTTACTACACCTATAGCAGGGTAATCAGAAAATTTTGTGGGACACTCCGTCCTCCGTTTTCGCTTTATATTAACAAATTTAAATAATTTAAATATTATTGTATGTAGTTAAATTGATTACCACATCGATTCGGTTATACGCTGCCCCATGATTGATTAAAATTATTTCCAATAATATCCTGGCAATCCACTTACGACTTCGCTTTTCACATATTACTTCTTTCTTTTTTATAAGTAAATTATATAATAAAGTACTTTTATCATTATAAGATGTTTTTATTAGATCATGGAATATATTATAAGTACTAATATATAGTAAGTTCGTAATACAAATTAACAGTATTAACGAGTGACGCACTTTGAGATGATGATTATATGTTTAAATCCCCTATACGATGATTTTATGTTTAAATCCCCTAGTTTGGTGAAATATATGTGTAATAGGAAGTGAGGTGGAAGAGTAATACATCACTAAGCTTTCTCTTATTAATATTTAGAAAAAATAATGAGAAATAGTATAAGTATTTCTCATTATTTTTCCTTTCGGATTAAAGTTAAATTATAAAAATGCTTCAAACCCACACAAACCACTAGCTCCATAACTACGAAATTGTGTCCCAAAACAGTTGACTTGAAATTAATAAAGGGATGTTCATAGAGATTAATAAAAAATAGTTCTTTTTTTTATTAATTCCAAAATCCTTTCTATACCTAATAAGTTGATACTCGAGGCGTAATCTTCCGCGTCGCTACTTACAGCAAGCTGTTGCAGTTGCAGGTTCTATTAAGACAAAAAAAAATATTAATAATACAAATATTTCCCTTGAACCGTATTAAAAGAGTCTGTACAAAACATAATTCATGGAAATAGTTCTGGAGTGGTTCTTTCCAATATATTTTAACGTCTATCGTTAAAATAATAATATATTAGCAAAGTCACCGATAAAAATAATTATTTCACTGACATTCATCCTAATCTTTAATATTTCCAACAAAAAAGACATGAAAATAATAGGACTAATTGACAGCAGTCGTTAAAACCTAATAAGTACCTACGTGTTAATTAGAAGTCGAGATAGGGGCGTCAATGTCGCTCCCAAGTTCAGACCGACGGGGGCTTAACGTGGGGTGTTTTGATTATCCTGTCTAAATTTTAATTGCAAAACATCAAACACCTTTAAATTTTTATTAATTCATCACAGCGTCAGCGTACTTCTTTTAAAGGGTCATCATATTGTAAATTCATAATCTCTTGTATATTTAGAAATGTAAAAAATATATATTTGTCTTTAATTAACAAGGTAAACCTACTACGGTGTGCGGGATACAGCGTGAAGCTGATTTGAATTAAGGTTTATTTCGTAAAAAAGCAATCCTTGTTTAAACAATAAAAAAAAATGTTTATTCCAAAAAATAAAATCAAAATAGGAAATAGAGGCCGGTCCGGCACAGTGGCCAAACATTTGACTGTACGCGACGGCTGTGTCTTCGATCCTCACTTAGGAAACAAGTGGGGGTTTGAAGTCTGTCACTCAATGTCGCGAAAATGGAAAAATGTGGACGTGATTGATTTTTTCTGTAAAAAAAATGCATTGTAACTTTGAACTTTAAAAATCTTTGACTTTTAACGTCGTGACTTTTCAAGTTATTTTTATAGTTAACTTGAAGATTAAAACTTTATTGAGAAAATAATTTACATTTATCGTATAGACATACATAGATAGTTCCACATTCTGATTAGAAAAAGCTAAAAAGCCGATTAGAAAATGTTAAAAGGTACAGAATGTGTTGTTGTGTAACAGAATGTAGTCGGCAGTAGGTTTTTTCTGCCAACTCTGCGAATGCGGAAGATGCGTGAAGATATCTAAATTCCAACGTGAAATCTTTAATATGCCTATGTAACTATTATAGTACGACGCTCTCACGGAGCAATTGCCGGCACCTGTCTTGATTTACACATACACCGTACACGTCACGTACGATAAAAACTGAAAGAGAAATATTATCCTAATAAGATGGTTTCTGATTAACAGCAAATTACATAAACAGTGTTAAGTTCTTTATTCTCTATTTTAAATAATTATTTTAAATATCTCTATATTTTTAATTTCTACACTATTATGCCCACTGTATGGCGCTATAAATTGAAAATCGTGAACATCAAGCTATGTGGATGAAATAAAACCACAATCATACGTAACATATTTAATATTTACACTAATTCACTCTAAGCTTACAAGTAATCATAATAAAAATTAAAACATAAACAGCGAACTACTTTCAAATTAAATTATTTCTCTCGATCATTTATCACAAATATCGTTTTTCTTCCTCATACACTATTATTTATCTCTCGTTCCTCCATGTATAGTAAATCCTCAGAATTTTATATATTATCCTACTGACGTGTCAAAATTCGTATATGAATTACATAAAACTGCGAAATATAACCACGCACATTCATATTAGCGTTTTCTTTCATATCGATATAAATCGGTTCTTCTGGACATTCTTAGTAACTTATTTTATTTTGATTTCTGTTTCCGACAGAATTTAAATACGATAAAGAACATTTTATAAGATCGCTAGATGTCACTATTAATAGTAAACTGTCAACACATGTGTTTTGAAGGAAATACGTCGGTGAAAATATGTGTTAAGCGATATTAGTCATTATATATAAAGTATTTAGTAATTAGTCTGTTATTGTATTAGTACACCAATCAATAAAAAACATAGGGTGAAATAAAATTTTATGCAGAAATTGTAGTAAAAATAATATTTTTAATTATGTAGTGAACATATAAAAAGGAACAGAAATTATCTACATATATACAGAGTATTGTTACTACTCGATTTCGAGTAAAATAACAATTACTTAAATTAAAATAACATTTAATAATAGTTGTACGACTACATTCGGTGTCATAATCGTAAAGGCATAATTGTAACGATCGTTTGCCAATATCGATACCGATTTTAATCCCGTAGGTGAAAACTTGTAATCATTTAATTATAGAATTCGCTAGTTGCTTAATTTCATGTTATTATTTAAATTCAAATTCGATGTTGCTTTTTAGTAAATAACGTTATTATTTTTCATTGGGGTCTTGGTTTACTGTTCATTAATTTAAGCATTTAAAAATTGCGTTCTGTCAATTACCATAGATTTTAAAATGTGTACAAATTAAGGATATTCTTTTATTTATACACATAACTTGCTCATTCAGTCTCACATATTATCGAACATCAATCTTTACAATTAAAAAGCTTTTTTATAAGTTCAACATCAAAAATAGTGAACAATAAAAAAGAGAACAAAATATATTGTGATCCTTTTTATTTAAACACAATTTAACTAAATAAAAAAAGAAAACATTTGTCAATTTTACAAAAACTTACAAACTAATCATACAAAGCTAGTTTTCAAGAGAAACAATCTCGGAAGCTTACTCCATGTATAAATTACAAAAATAAATTTGAATGCCATATCCATAGCTATATTTGAAAATTTGTACATAAATACTTTTGGCAAACTTGTTATGATACGAACAGTCTACAATACTATACATACACCATACACTCAGTGTATACATCAAGTTTCTCTAATCTCAAAATTTATTGACACCATAATTAGTATCGCCTCAGCAGCTCTGTGAGTGAACACATTGTGTCCAAGTGTCTAGAGTAGATGAAAGATTTTCGAACAGCTCAGACACAAACAGCACATACATTAATGTTAGACATTTATGTCCGAAATTCTATGGTAGTCTATTTATATCATTTCCTCAACTCCTTAACATACATTTGTGACATTCCAGACATGAAGGAATAATAAAATAAAAAAGACATCTAATAACATTTATTAAGCTATTTTAACTGTAACTTTGAATAACAATAAAATAGGCTATTTATTATTATATCTTTAAACATTATTATTAAGACATAAAAGGCATTGAACTATGTTGTTTTCACTAAAACGTCGTACTAACTATTGCTATGGCATAAATGATGAAAAAGGAGTCTATATAAAGAGATTTATAAGTCATCGTGAAAAATTCCATTATTCTGAAATTCTTGATATGCATATTAGCTTTTTTTTTACTCTACTGGTGATTTACAAAACATAGCCAATTTAGAGCTAATTTAATCAGGTGAATATAAACCAATTTACATACTAACTGGGCACTTAAACTATTGGGTAATATTTTCAATACTAGATCAGTGTAACTCAAAGGCAATGAAAGTCAAGAATCTACGAGTCACATCATGTTAGTTACATAACAACTAATTATTGCAATAATTGTGCAATCAAGGCCACATTGAAATCTGAATAAATTATTGCTATCACTCACATAATTATCATGTCAGAATTACATCTTTGACTAGAAGTCCAAACGAATATCACTTAAAATGTACTGAAACAGAAACACTGTGTTGTTCAATCACTTACTAATAATCACAATTGTCACTTTAATGTCGAGACATCACTACACTACAAATAAATATTCATAATTATCCCTCGAGATGGCAAGGAAACTCTTGACAAGGAAATATTTTAAATTGTCCTTTTATTTAACTTAAAAGTTTATTCTGTTAATATTAACAGTAACCATTTTTAGATGAAAATATGTTTCATCATAACAAAGTACTAAGAGTAATATGTCAAATGAGTCCCAATTTCACTTAATACAAACATGTATTTTGCTTGGACTCAATCAGACAACACATACAGCCCACGATTATCTTAAATGGACTAAACTCCTTGACAAGTCCACTCTTAAGGGATATTTATGAATGGTATTATCACTTCACTTAGCACCGACTGACATTGAATCCAGTCTATTTTTCTATCGCCTGTATATGGTCCGGACGCTCATTGCGGGCGTATTTAGCCCACATTTTGTTGTATAACATTTCCAGTCCAGTGGCGTACGCTTTACAGTCGAAAAGTGGACTTTCCGTCCTCGCCGTCCATACTTTGGCGCGAATTGCTTTTAAACTGTAATAAAAAGAATATAAATATATTATAGGCACACACATTTTTCTTTAAGAGACCATATAACAGTATGTCTTAAATAGATATGACCTTACACTATAAAATTATAATTTATTGTTGATTATAATGACCTCAAAACAAATATGTATATGATAATCCAATTATTTGACGCAGGTTTACATATGATTATAATAGTAATATATATTGAAATGACTTACTATTCTCTATCAGTTCCTAATCTTACAGCAATATCTTGATATTCTTGCCTCGTCCTAGCAATAAGTTCTGGACATCCTAGAGTATTTAACTGTGACGCAGCAACACTGCAACAATAGTACAATAATTAAAGTTTTATCATTTTGAGGCCAGCGTGGCCCAGGGGCACAAGTGTGTGACTGTAAACACCACTGGTTGTGGGATAGATCCGCAGTCGAGGAAATGAAATACCCACTAAAACTGTAAGTGAGTAACACTATACTTGAAATTACTATACGGCCGCTCATTTTCATCGTCACACTGTATCCCGCGTACAGCAGGATAGTCGGTCTCTAGTAACCTTATGAAAACACGCCGTTCTCCAGACATTGCCCAATTTTCGAGACAGTATTTTGAGTGGCGGAACTCAACACCGCGCGCGCAATATGTCTAAATAAAACTCACCGCGAAGCCAACGTCTCCCCGGGGAGTGTAACAACCGGTGTACCAGTCCATAATATGTCCATACTGGTAGTGTGTCCGTTACATAGGGGTGTGTCTAGACACACGTCTGACAATTGACCTCGTCGGACATGTTCTTCTTTTGCAGCCACGTTTGAGAATATTATACGACCGGGCGGTAATCCTGTGGAATTGTTTAGGTATTAGTTGTTTATATGAGGATATCTTAAAAAGTTTTATTTAACTTCACTTTGAATAGCATGTTAAGTAGAGAGAACCTGGTATCCAATTTCCGGAAAGACCTTTTAAGTTTTATAAATATCAGATAAAGATTTAATTTTATAAACATCTTTATTTAGTTATACTCACCTAACTGTTGAGCAGTTGCTTGCAAATTGGGTTCACCAACAGCAGGGAACCTCAGCAGCCATAACACACTATTGGGCACATGTTTTAAGATATAAACCCACATATGTAGCGTTAATGGGTCTATTTTATACAATTGATTGAAGTTACAATAAACCACTGCATCGTCGGGTAAACCGTATTGCTGTCGAGTCGTTATCACTATAGACTGGGGCACTTCTTCGCCGGTCGCCGCTTTGTTATTCGTTTGTGTTGTCGCTAAGCCATTTTGTAATATCACTCCGTTTACTGATGTCTGATAAAAAGGAAAAAGAATTTTGTATATGATGATGTATTTAATAAAATTATATTTTGCTTCAAGTTGTACACATCACATACATATGTAGATGGGTTGGAAGAGGGAACCTGGGAAGCTAGTGTTACACTTCGGTTGCAGTGAGACATTGCCGTTCCCCACATTCCGCTGAATTCTTGAGTTATATTAAGTGGCAGAACCGAACATGTTGTGTAACGGAGCTTAACGCTTTGTCTTGCATTTGAATTCGAGGCCTCTACTATTGCGTTACAATCACACTGACGCACTCCACCACAATGATTTCTTATAGTAACAAATATGAAATTTTTTAAATCAATGGTAATTATAAAAGTATACATTACCTGCACTTGGCCCGACGCTATCATAGTTTCAATAGGTGTAGTAGTGGGTAACTCGGCTACTTTCAATGAAATCTCCACAGGACGAGCGGCTCTTACAATTTCTTTAATTTCCTTAATGTCAGTATTTTCGACTAGTGGCGACAAATCAGTCGCGTTAATAACAGCCACGTTATCTGCCACACTGCCCATATTATTATGAGACTTGATTTTATCACTAACAATTAGTCTTTCTTGTAAATGCGGGAACATTTGTTTATGGTCGCCTACAAAGTATGTATGGGGCATGTAAGCTAGTTTTTCACTATATTGGCTCGCCAGTTCTACGGGTGACGTCACAGCGTCAGTAACTAAATAGTCCATGTAACTCGCCCCACTTGTACCAGGATAACCTAACCACATAACTTGCACTGGCGCCGGACGCAACGCAAATATTTCATTCCTAGCCCCCTTGGTATAACCATTCATGTTTACTAAAATATGAATGCCGTCCGAGTAGATTTTATCAGCCGCCTTCCCGTTACACGGTATCTGTGATAAATCTATGAAGTGCTCAGCCTCCCTGGCTATTTTGGACCGGAATGTCGTGCCGTCGTCCTGGCTGAGTGCGTAACAGAAGATTTCGACTTTAACGCGATCGTGCAAACCGGGAACTGATTGCATCAAGTGGGATGTTGGATGGTTTCCAAAGTCACTGCTCACGTAGCCGATGCGAAGGCGGCTTTGCAAGTCCCTTGGAAATTTGTAAAGAGGTTTGTGTAGTACTTGGACCTTTTCAAGACATAAATTAGCATGTCGGGCCGCAATGGCCTTTCTGAACTCGTGGGTTAAGGGATACAACATGGAGTGGTGAGGGTGGACGGACGGCAATCTATTTTTCTCCAATTGTTCAGCAACAATACTAACTAACTTCTTCATTCGTGCCTCATAGTCGGTCCAGTCGCATACAATTTGTAAACAGTGGGCCAAATTGCAATATGCGTCGGGGAAATCGGGTTTCAACTTCAAAGCTGTTCTATACGATTGTATTGCTTCCGGGATGTTGCCGGAGTCTTTGTGGATGCTAGCAAGATTGCTATGCGCGTCGGCGAACGCTGGATTAATTTGTATAGCCCTAGTATAGCATTGTAAGGCTCCGGCCACATCTTGCATTTCTTTGAGGGTGTTACCCATATTGCTGTACGCATCCGCGAATGTCGGTTGAATACGAATCGCTTCTTTGTAATGCATGAGTGCTTCATTTAATTTTCCTTGTTGTTGCAAAACTGATGCTAAATTGCTATGAGCGGCAGCGAACTCTGGGAACACTTCCAAGGCTTTTAAGTACAGACGGGTGGCTTCCTCTATATATCCTTGTTCACGTTTGATATTCGCCAAGTTGTTCAAAGAGTCCGCATGAGATGGACATAATCTTAGGGCGGTATTGTAACATTCCTCTGCGTCGGCCACTTGGCCCTTCTCTTTAAGTGCGTTTGCCAAGTTACAGTATGCGTCAGGGAAATTAGGTTGAAGTTCAATGGCACGCCTGTAAGTGTCGATGGCCAGGTCGATGAGACCCTGCTCGTAATAAACGCAAGCCAAGTTTCCATGTACAACAGCGTTGTTAGGCGATAAATTAAGAGCTCTGAGGTATGCTGCTACGGCTCTGTAAAAAAAGAATGCTTCAATATATTTTACAAATATAAAACATTAGTTTTATATAATATACAAGTACTATAAGCAAAAAACTGAAATTGGTATTATGAAAAGTTTTTCTTTTAATATTTAATTTAAAGTATAAGATTAACAATAATTATTAATACCTGTCAAATATTCTTGCTTCTTTCAGCACGTTTCCTAAATTAATATAGGCATCCAAAAAATTGGGGTCCAACGCAACTGCTTTTTCAAAATGATGTATTGCCAACCAAATTTCACTTTGCGCATTAAATACGCATCCTAAATTACTCCAAGCAACTGCAAAGTCTGGCCTCGTTTCGATGGCCTTCAAGTAACATGCCTACACACACGGAAAAGAAACATATTAAAAGTCGATCTAACATGATATTTTACACTGATGATGTATTGAGATGTTTAATTACGCCAAAGTATGAAGTTACACCATAGCTTTGAATGGCAATGGGTGACTTTAATAAAAAATATAGTTCATGCAGGTCACCGATCACCAATCAAACGTTTTAAGTATGCTACGCCATGTGCGCCCTAATCTTCGAAACTACGCCAAATGCCACAAAAATCAGTAGGAAATGCAAGCGACCCACTCAACGCAACAAAGACTATTTTACACCAAAAAAAAAAGATATCCTGCTTTTAAACGACCACAGTCAGTTCCACTTCCTAGCCGATAGAGGACACAGTGTGGTCACAGTGATATACTCAAATAGCTCGCCCGGTAAACCTGCTCGTAAACAGTTTCTTGCAAACCTTATACACTTTACCTTTAGGGAATAGTTGTCATCGCAGCGGGAAACGATGAGACGAAATAACCCAAGATACTGCAGTCAGTGGTCACACCTACTGTCTTACCAGTACACCTTGTGAAAATATAACAATATTAGTCGATTTTGAGTCAAACTATTTCACCCGATTGACGTCTTATTTTAAAATATTATATGAGGATCATTATTAAC